>CAUYPK010160152.1:0-28884 GCA_963574355.1 Loris lydekkerianus | reverse complement strand
ATAATATATTTTCTCCAATTTTAATATCAGGTGTACCCAGATCAAGTAGAATGATTTTGAAGTATTTCTTCTTTTTCTATTGTCTATAAGATTTGGCATGATCTGTTTTTCGAAATTATGTTTTACTTTTATTTGTAAATATTAGTTGTCTATTTTTTGGATACTTAAAAAAAATAAGAAGTTAACTGATGACTCTATACTGAACCTCAGAGTCAAAGCATTCTATAATAGACATACTCTTATTTGACAATGTGAATGTTACTTTCTTTGTATTATTATTGCTTAATATTTCGATGTAGCAATTGTCTGATTCCTTTTCTGAATGTATTTATGTTCGTTCTTTACGAGGTTTTTCTTTCTAGTCCTTATTTTAAACATTGTTATTGTTATTAAATTTTAAGTCTTTTTAATTTTGTGAAGGCAAAAAAACGGAAACCTAATAAACACATGTATATGTAAAAGTAATAAAAATAAATAAATAGAAACGTCACTTCCTTTCCTGTGGCACGGCTGCCCCCCTAGGCAGGAGCTGACCTTCACCGAGCACTACAGTGGTTCACCTTGGGCCCCACCATCAATGCCAGCTTCTGCCCTCAGTCCTTCCTGCTATGTGCAGGATTCCCTGAAGCTCTAATCAGCACACAGAGCTGAGATGGAGGATGGTTTTTCTTTAATGCAATCTATCACACATGTGTACCTATTGTTCTCCTGAACAAACTGAAAACTACCAGGACACACGACTGTATCTGGTTTTTCTGCCCTTCCTGCCTACCCTCCAGCTAATAACTTAGTAGGCTTAGCAATTTATATTTTTTGTTGCTGTTGATGTTTGTTTGACACAGAATGTCATTCTGTCGCCCAGACTGGAGTTAATGGCATTATCATACCTCACAGCAACCTCAGATGGCACCTTGCTATTACTAGGTCTCAACTCCTAAGCTGAAGGAATCCTCTGGCCCCAGCCTCCCAGAGTGCTAGGATGACAGGTGTGAGCTTCATTTAATCAAGTGCACCTGTGAAGTTCAAATCACGAAGTTGCAAGTACCCAGGCTCTGTTAGCCAACCCCAAACCAGAAGAGGAATTTCAGCCTTCAACATAACATCAAGTTTAACAACCTTTCCTTTGATTCTAGACTGGCTTCCTAAATGACCAATTGTTTGCATCTTAAAGACACAGTTTCACCTTGACCCGGCTGCCACCTTCCCACTCCACCTCCCCAACTCCCAGGGTGTTCTTTGGCCTTTGAGACCTGGTACAAACCAAGCAAATCTCAATTAGCTAATGAGGTGCCCAAGACCAGCACCAAGACTGTCTCTAAGGGCTGGCCAAGTCATTAACTGCCATCATCAGTGTAAATTTATGACCTTGCCTACCACCACGGGGATGCTGTGAGGTTCTGCCAAGCGTTTGGCTGACAGGGATAATGCTGGCGAGGCAAAAACAGAGTAAATTAAAAATAGGCTTCAATCCATAGGCTCTATTTATCTACGTCTTTCTTTAGTAACATAACATTAAGGTAAAAGGTCATATCCCCACTGAAATATAATTTATATTTACCTTTTATTAAATAATTATGGCATGGCATGAAGTTAAATATTACAGAAGCTAATCAAGAGGGAATTCAAGAGAGAAAACTCAGACGTGAGAATTTCGACTTTGCTATACATAGAACGTCTTAATCCTCCACTGGGAGTCATTCAGGTTTGCTTAAGGAGTTTAATAATACACATTTCAACTGCCACAGAATCTAAATCCCATTTGGATCAGCCTTGAAAAACTTTCATCAATACCTTGAGATTTCATAATATTTCTCCTGAGAGCCTGGATCTTACGTGTCATTTCTCATTTTGATTGCGGGTATAATATATGAGGTTACTTACATATCTTGGACCCAACAAATGGATATAAACTATAGGCAATGTGTGAACAGTTTCTTTTTTTAAAAAATAAATAGTATTTAACTAAAAATATCTACTGGGAACCACTTATGAAAAAAATAGCTGGCTGATGCTCCATATTAGTTTTCCCAAAGGATTGGTGAGACCTATAAATTCTATATAATTTTTATTTGCCTTCCTTAAGAGAAGGCGCAGAGACAGCACTGACCCCATCTTAGGTTTTTACTTCTGTTCCCTAAATTAAGAGGACCCTGGGTAACACAGAGAGGGGCTCTTGTTAGGAGTTTTGAGCTAACCTGGCTTATTGTACCCTCAATGAATCCCCAAGAATAAAAAAAAAAATTAAATAAAAAAAAAAAAGTTTTGAGCAGAGCTCAACAGTCCAGCCTGACATTGAAGGCAGGAGGTCACTAACTTGTATACCTCATCGCACAGGAGCACTGATCACATAAAGGGCAACATCAAGACCTGGATTTGTAGAAGTCTGAGAGGAGCAGAGTAAGCTGATGGGGGAGAGGGAAGTTCTCCGGGATGGGGGTCAATCACACAGCCGGCCTGGGGTCCAGCTCCCCTTTTCAGTGAGTAATCACTTGTCCCCTGGACTACCATGGATTCTGCGAGTGGCCTTTGAGAGGCCAACAGAGGTAGACATTCTGAGCCTCGCTGTTTATTTGCGCATGTGCCTTTATCTGCAGAAAAAGTTTTTCACTTTTATCAGATATTCACAAGGCCCGTGGTCCACTGAGGCTGACAGCCCACAGAATAGAGGATTCCTACTGTCCTAACTTGAAACCCCAACTTTAAGAAGAAAGAAGACCATGGAAAGAGATCCTGCCTGCTCTTTGCATTCTACAAAAACAAAGCAAAAATTGTTAAAGAGAAAAAATAAACTACATAAAATCTTCAGAATGTGACTGCCAGATAAACACCAGATCAGAAAGTAGACTCCACTAGGAAGTAGAGGAGAGGATGGGCATGGGGAGTATCTGCCGCCTGGCTCTGGGGGAGAGGATACTGTGCAGACAGGGCAGGAAGGCAGGAAGCAGTCCAGCTTTGAGAGGAATTTGGATAAGCACAAGCTTCTGCCCTCATGCCACTTCAGGACTTCTCTTGCCAGCCATGGTACTCTGATCCTACTTGTTAATTCCCATGAGGTCTGCCTTTGGTCTCTCTTCTGCTCAGGTGTCTGATATTCACAGGCTACGTTAAATTAACATTTTAATGCTCCTGAATTAATTTTTTTTTCATAGCATATGATGGAGTAGTTGAGATAAAGCTGGTCTCGCTTGAGATCTGCCTTATATCCCAACACCGACAAATGATACCACCTCCATCCAGTCAGGTGGGGCTCGGTTTATTTCTCTGCAAAGACAAAGTTGGACTAAATGGCCTCCAAGTCTCCTTGCTGGCGCTTGCATTTCTTAATTCTAAGGCTATTACTTATATGGAGCAGTACTCTGAGGACTAGAAACAGGTGGGGTCCAAGTCCTAGGCTGTTGAATTAAATTGTCTTTAACCTTGACACTTAATTCTCTCCCCCTCTCCATTTGCTTCACTGTAGCAAAACTTCGGTGTTACCAATTTAAAAAACAAAAAGGAACAAAGATAATATTAGGAACATGTTATAAAGAGGCAGTCCCTGCCTTTGTGGACACAGGAACAAGGATACCAGGTGAGAACCAACAGTTCACAAGCGAAAGATTAGACGGAAGCCTTTGATATTTAATTTTAAATGAAATATTAATCTAATATTTAATTACGCTTTGGTTTCAGGAAAAACTGCAGCAGCAAGACAGATTGTTTGAAGAAGGGAGTAATATTCATGGTTAAGGAGACAACTGTAAAAATTAAAGATAAATTTCAAGGGGAAATTTAAATGCCACGATGGAGCAGTTATGAATATGCGGCTGCTCTCCATAATGTGTACTTAGAATATTATAGCCCAGAGCACCAGTCCATTAAGGGACGGGGCTGTCTCTAGTGAAACAGCCGCCCCCTATTCCGGGGCTAGCCACAGAGACATCATTCTTCAGACTCAGCTGAAGGATTATCTGAATTTCACACGAGGTGTGCGGAGAGGCAACTTCAGTAAAAGTGGAGGCTACCAGGAGGGCTGTTGATGCCACCTGCTTCCAGTTGTAACAAGGAACCATTGTACGTGGGCCAATTTTTGATGTCTGAACGGGGTATTTTTAACTAAAAATCAGATTTATTTCTTCAATGCGATTTCTTTTTTTTCCCCTAGGATGCTGCTATACAGGGGGAAACAAAGTAGATGAGCAATGAATGTTTGAAATCCAGCTTGCCCCTCTGTGCGGTCCTCCTCTGTGAAGGCCATTTATGCAGAACCTGGGGGAGGAAGCTGTTCAGGGCATGATTTGGGGGTTTGTGGGAAAATCTAGGCTTGCTGCCTGTTCTTGACCATTTACCTGTGAATGAACACTCTCTCCCAAATGATGAACAGTACAAAAAATGTTGTGTTTTTTTCTATATAAAGGATAAGAAATATTCTGGGGAGGAGGTTAGTTACCATGAATTCTGTTTCTCAGCATGTCTCAGGCTCTCTTTGTCAACTTCTAAGTTCTACTGTGTACCTTACAAAACACCTACTGTGCGTTCACTGGGCCAGCTGGGTCTCATCTGCTCCTTTAAATACCCGCTCCCGCTCCCCCGTGACCTGCCCTCGCAACCTGCAAAGTTCATGTTCTTGGGCTGTCTCGGCCTTCTCTGCTCCCTGCAAAACCCACATTTCTAACCTAGACCAAGATATTAAGCGCACGATGTGGCAGGTCTTTAAGAAGAATCCACATTGTCTAGACAACAAGACATACAAGACCACCTCTGCTCCTACAGCAACAAGGAAGGAAGCCTCTTAGAGCGCACCTCGGCTGCACGGATCCTCCTGCCAGATGCTCACAACAGGGAATTTGCTTGGATTTTAATACTTACATACATAAAGTCCTTTGCATATGTATACAATTTTATCTTCCCAGTAAGGTAAGTATACCCCCATCTTTTAGGTTAGGAAAATGGTGCAAAGAATAGCTAAGTGATTGTTCCCAAAGCTGGAGGCAGATCCCGACCTTGTCACTCTGTCCCCATCTCTCTTCTGCACAATCACAGCCCCCCAGGCTGTCGCCACCTCCCACCCCAGTGCCAAGTTCTCCCAAGTTTAGTAACAATGTGCAGGGCATACTCCTTTGCCTTCTGTAACTTTGATTTTGCACAGAGAGGATAATTCCCACCCCTTCTAAGGAATTCCGGTGCTTGACAGGCCCTGAGTCTAGCACATCACGCTGAGATAGTGGTGGGTGAGGGGCTGGAGGAGGAGAAGTTCTCTAGAGCCTCTTTCCCTGCCTCCTGCTTGAGTCCCCTTCTCCTACCTAAGAGTAAACACAATGCTTGTGTTCACGATGAAATGCCCCAGTCTCAGTTAAGAATCCTTCCCTGGTGGAGCACTTTGTAAGCCAGAGAACCTCTGTGACAGCCTCAGGGACAGACTCAGGTCTCCTAGACTTATTTCTCTGCTTAAAATACAGATTCCCACACCCTCTCGGAAAAGCATGGTTTGGGGCACGTAGGGCAGCGCCAAACATTCTTCTCAGCATCAGCCGAATTAGGGAAACCCTGATGGCATGGGCCATCACTAGCACCAGAGCTGTACAGAGGAAGAAAATGGGGCTCAGAACGGCCAGGGCACTTGACAAAACAACACACGCAGAGGATGACACGGCCAGACCCGAGGGCGGCCCTGTGCATTTCCTCCAAGGCCCCGTGCTGTTCCCAGAGCTCACCGCACCCCACTGCAGCTCTCTAGTTGCCAGTTTTCCTTTTCCTCTGGAATCAAGATGATTTTTCCTCCCTCACCTTTGCGGCTGGGGCCTCAGGGTACTGACTCAAGAGGTGCCCCAAGGGAGCACGTGGCTCATGTTTCAATTCCAGCCCTCAGGAGGCCAGCTGGCTGGAAAGGGGTCTTTGTCCAGCTTCTCCCAGGGAAAAGGCCATAGCCATCCAGGTGACCAGAGGAGGACTCAGCTCTGAGCATAGCAGGTCTCCTGCAAAGCCACCACATTTCCAGCCATCAGACTACAACCAAATTAGCTCTTTCCATCAGAAGCTGCCTATGCAACGGAAAGACAAGAGGCCACCAATCCACTTCTGGTAGGGTCTGGACCCCTCCACGGATGACGTCAGCTTCTTGTCTCCCCCAACCCAAGATGCATTTGGCCCAGTGACCTCAGAGTGGAAGTGTTTCCAGAGAGGGACCAGCCTCCTGGGACTGCCTAGATGGCATTTGTATATTTGGTTTCTTCTCTGCTTGCCCCCAAGGCCCTTCCTTCCCCAAGCCAGCCTTCCAGAAGAAGCTTCATTGACGGACAAACTGCCTAGAAATAACTTTCTTTGTCCCTATAGCAATCAAGTTTACTAATAGGTGCTGTTTCAGTATTTAAACATGTCAGACCCTATTTTGTATCATATTTTATTATTTTAATTTTTTGTTAAAATCAATTTTATTCAAAAATAATAGATAAAAAAAATATTTTAAAAATTTAAATAATACCAACACCCAGAAATCATCACTTTGGTAAGCAGGGTTCTATACTTTACTTGGGTTTTTTTGTATAACTACTCATTTTTTACACACACACACACACACACACACACACACATATATATATACGGCTTTTAAGTTTTTGTTAAACATGTATCACAGATATCCTTCATGTAAATAATTATCCATCCATAGGATTATTTTTAATATCTAAAAAAGTACAGAGATGTGCCAGGAACAGTGGTTCATGCCTGTAATCCCAATGCTTTGGGAGGCCGAGGCAGGAGGATCACTAGAAGCCAGGAGTTCAACATCAGCCTGACCACATAAGTGAGACCCTGACTCTCCAAAAAAGTAAATAATTAGCTGGGTGTGGTGGTGCCCACTGTAGTCCTAGCAAGTTGGGAGGCAGAAGTGGGAAGATAGCTTGAGTCCCGAAGTTGGAGGCTGCAATGAATTCTGATTGCATACCACTGTACTACAGCCTGGGCAACAGTGCAAGACCCTATCTCTAAAAAGAGGGGTAGAGTTAGAGACGTTCCACTATTTATTTAACGAATCTTCTCATGGACATTAAGGGTATTTCCAATTTTTCACTACTAAAACTGTGCTCCAATGAACAGCCTTCAGGCAAACTCAATTACTTCCTAAGTATATGTTCTTAAAAGTAGAATTGCTGGGTCAAAGGGTACATACGTTTTTATAGCAGCACACAGGGCCTCTCCTGTGACCATTTTCATCTCTACAGGAGTGATTTAGAATCCTTATCTTCCAATGTTGCCAACCTGATACTTTCATTTGTTTAAAAAAAAGTCTTTTCCAACTTGAGGGGGGAAAATGAGATACTCTTGTTGCCTTCATTTGCATTTAGTTGATTATTGAAGTGGTGGAAATTGTTTATATGTTTACTGCTTAACTGCCCTCCTGCCTGCATGAACTCCCCACGTTACTTGCAAGCTCTTTATCTGAGCATTTGTCTTTTCCTCTTTAATTTATAGGGTATCTAACATTCACCTGTTCATCTGTGCCATATAACATAGCTGTTGAAAAAGAGTTGGCATACGTTTTTGTTGGACAAATGCATCTTTTAATACACAGGATAATGTGTCATATAGAACAAAGAAGTCCCCAGTTTGCCTTTTTCTTCTTGATTGAACGCCTGGTCCTCTGCCATGCAAACATTTTCTTTTTACATCATCATGGCCTTTTACTTGATAGTATCTGTTTTCAGTGTCAATGTGAGCGAGGCTCAAGATTATAATTATTTTTGAGATCTATGATCTTTTAAACTTTCTGCATTTTTCATTAAAAGTATGTAATGTGAACACAGTTTAGTTTACGGCGTGAAATTAGAAATCTAACTTTTTCTTTGAATGTTTAACTAGTTGGCCTAAGACATTTGTTAATCATTCCATTTTGTTCACATGTACCACCTGACTTTGATACTCACCTGTACTAAGTACATATACATGGAATGGGTACAAAATCAGTTTATTTTTTTAATTTTTCTCCCGATAAAAGGCAACAGAAGAGAATGTTCTTCTATATGTTCCTGCCAGGCCCTATATTCTTTTAATTGTTGAAACTTAAAATAGGTTTTCACGTCTGGTAGGACAAGCCCTCTCTATTTTTTTAAATTCCAATTTTAGCACCTTTTCTTTCCAGGTGAACTTTTGTAAAGTTTTCCCAAACATTTTGTTGGTATTTTGACTGGTGCTGTGTTAAATTCATTCATTAATCGCCATGTTTACAATAGTCGATCTTCCCACCACCAGCTGGAAATATTTTATCCTTCCTCTGAACTCCCTTAGCATGTTATACCTTAAAAAAAATCACTTTCTAAACTATACCCACCCAATTTTTCAACTCCGAAACCTGAGAGTCGTCCTCTTCTCTCCCCAACCTTCACCCTATCTAATCAATCATCAAGCCCCGTCAGTGCTACCTCCTAAATTTCACCCCCTTCAGCCTGTCCCCACCATCGGTGTGTGTTCTAAGTGACCATCATTCCTGGCCTAGGCCACCACGCTGGCCTCCGGCTGACCTGTCTAGTAGGTCTTCGAGGTCATTCAGGGACAGTCCAAGCTCCTGGCTCCCTCCTACCCTGACCACTCCTCCTCCGTCTCCTTCCCAAGCTCTTCCTTACCATCTTGAACCCTAGCACTATTGTGTGTGTCTTACCCCCATAGCTATGCCCCCTTCTGGGGTGATCTCGTCCAGCCCTAGGGCTTTAGATCCTGCCTAGATGCTGATGGCTCCTCTGCCTGCCACCCTCCTATTTTCCCATCCACACCCCTTTCTCTGCCTACCTCTCCTGCCTCCTACCACCCTCTTCCCCGACAGCTCCACTCCAGCCATGCCAGCATCCTCACTCTTCCTGACAGCACCAGGCTTGGGACAGAAGGGCGACAGATTTTCGTGGCTGGCCCCTTCCTGGACATCTGCTCCATGTCCGCTAACCACCCTACCCAAATCCTCCCTCACTCTCTTCCCCCACTGCTCACTCCCTGAAATGATACTTTCTTAGAGGTCTGTCTCCTCTCTACATTGTAAACTTCATTAGAATGGGGGACTGGCCCTCAATCACTTCTATATCCCATGGCAGGCATGTGATAAACCCTAGTTTGAACAAGAGAAATGAATGAGTAAACTTTTTCTCTTGGAGAACTAGAATGGTACCATCTTGCACTATCACTTGGACTAATAGACTCTCCCTTAGATCCGCAAAAGAATAACACCTGAGATGTGCTTAACTCAGGATAGAAAATTCAAAAGCAAATTTTTAAATATACCTAAATATTACCCCTTTCCATCTAATCCTGATTGAGAACTCACAAGAAGTTTGCACTTTCATGAGAGTAGAAATATGAGTCCAAATGAGAGAAGAACATATTATATATAAAATAATGTTGTTAAAAAATTGCAACATGTCAGATATTCTTTCTTGGTTTAGGTATTTCATTCTCTATACCCCTAATATTTTTTCTTTCCAAATACAATAGCCTCGTTGACGTGCCTGATTTGGGATTAACTCAAGAGCTAATCTTGAGTTAATGATTAACGCAAGAGCATTCTTTGTTCTTGAGGAAAAAACCCTTCGGTTATTCTTCCTTACACAGAAACCCCTAATGCCTTCTTATCTCTTGAGGAATCAAGTCCAAACTCCCTTATAAGGCTTTTATTTCCTTCATTAAAAAAAAATGTGTGAAACACACATAGAATTTATCATCTTGATCATTTTTAAAGGTCAATAGTGTTAAGCAATCTGCGTCTATGAAGTTGATGACTCCAGGTATCATACGAGGCTGTTAAGCTATTTTAAGGCTTCTCGCCCCCTGGGCCCAGCTGACCTTGGTCCAAGGCTAGCCTGTACCCAGTGCCCTCCTGCAGCTGCTGAAGCAGCCCTCAGGTATGCGCTTGCCTCACCCTGTGGTCATGGCACATGGAATTCCCACAGGGAGAACATTCTTTTTCTTTGCCCATCCAAATCCTCCTTACCCTTAAACACAGTCTTCAATTTCTATTTCTTTTCCTCTTTCTTTTGGAAACAGGATCTTGCTCTGTCACCCAGACAGAAGTGCAGCGGTGTGACTGTGATCAGAGACCACCACTGTAACCTCCAAATCCTGGCTCCAGCTATCTTCCCACCCCAATCTCCTGAGTAGCTGGGATTACAAATGCACACCAACATACCCAGCTGACGTTTCTTATTTATTTTATATAGAGGGGCGCACCTCCCTATGTTGCCAAGCTGGCCTCAAACCTGGCCCTGAGTGATCCTCCTGCCTCAGCCTCCCAAGATGCTAGGATTACAGGCATGAACCTGGCCAGTCTTCAGTTTCTGTATCCTGGACACCCCATTTCTCTACTGTAACCCACAGTAGACACTTTCTTCCTGAAACTCATATTCCATTCATTGGAAATATCAAACATTCTGAACTGGCAGATTCTTCAGCTATTCTGTTCAATATATCAGGGCCTCCTCCAAAAGTCTCTAAACTTTCAAATAGGGAAGATACCACATCTTATGTATCAGCTGAATCCACCACCTAGAAAGAACAGCAGATACAAACTGGACACTCTGTAAATATTAAACTAATATATGATTTTTTACTTTCATAAAGTTTTGAAACACTTTGAATCGCTCTAAAACACCACTGGGAAACTTTCTTGACTCTTTTCAAGATAATTTAGTAATAGCCAACCACTTGGTCTCATTTCTTTTTATCTGACTGCACGTATAAAAGACTATTCTACCAAGTTCCAGCAAAGTTACATTTGCAAAGGTGTATCCCTCAAACAGGCTGCCAGGACTGTCTCCCAGATCATGCACAAGTTGCTAAGTTAAAATACAAATTTAGAAATAAGTCTACCCCTTTCTCATTAACACACTCATAGAAAGACCTAGAAAATGAGGGGAGTGATAAAGTAGAGAGACTGGGAACTGAAGCAGAGGTGAACTGGAAGCCAACGTCTCTTGAAATCTTCTTCTCACCTACCTGTGTAAATGAACCTTCCTGGGGCACCTTTGCAGAACTGTTTGGATTTATAAGATAACGTCACCTCCACCACTCCTGGGATGTGCCGAGGAGGAGTCTGCACTCTGATGGCATGAGGGGTTATTAGCTGCAGAATGACATGAGGCAGAGAAATAAAGTAGCTATTAGACAAGGATGCCGGATCAAGGATATAGGACGCAGAGTCTTCCAATTGGGCTAGAGCAGAGAGAAGCCCTGGGAACTCTGCTCTAGCCCAACTGGAAGACCCACCATGCTCCAAGTGGACTCCTACCAAACTCAGCCTTCCTAGGTCCTTTCCCACAAGCCCAGCTCAAGCCCCTACCCCCTGCTGCCCACCTTACCCCCATCCCTATAATCACTCTGGAGGATTCCTGCACAGCTTGTGACTTCAAATATGGATTCTACCAACCCCAGCTTAGCACCATTACTCATCTTTCTATTGTGTTTTATGTGATTATGAAAATAAAACATGTCCCATTTAGCAAATGTGCAAATTACATAAAAACAAAGAAAAATATGCATATCACAGAGAAAACCAATATTAACATTTGGTATATTTCCAGTACTTTTCTATGGATATGTAATTAGGTTTTACACCCACAGACACTGTTAACTTGATCTCTTTTTTCCACCTCACATTGTAAAAGTAAGCACATCCCTTTTTCTGCATCATTAGAATTTTTGTGATACACAATTTTTTTTATTATTAAATCATAGTGATTTAATTTAAAAAAAAAAAAAAAAAAAAAAAAAGCCAGAAAACCCCTAATGGGGAAATGCAAAGCATTTCAAGTCAATTTTGAATTTTTCTATATGATAAAATTAATATTTTATCAACTGACAAAAGACAAATTAAAAAAAAAAAAATCAGTGTTATAGGACTGACAAGACTGACTTAGTAAATGTGGAATGTAAATGTCTTAGCAAAATAACTAAGAAAATGCCAGGAAGGCTGTGTTAACTAGTGTGATGAAAATGTGTCAAATGGTCTATGAACCAAGTGTATGGTGCCCCATGATCATATTAATGTTCACAGCTATGATTTAATAATAAAAAAAAGAAATATTGAGCAATCAATAATACTAATAATGCAAAAAAAGTAACATTCACATTGTCAAATAAGAGTATGTCTATTATAAAATGCTTTGACTCAGGTTCAGTAGATATCTATATTTTTATAAATAAATGATAAAAGCAATAAAAAAGATGCTTAGAAAAGAATGTAATTAATTGATTATGTATATTTAATAACATTTTATGCTAATTGTTAATATTTTTATAACAATATTTTACATACTAATCAGTTGACAATAATATGAGATTATTCAGTAAATTTGAGGAATACTTTGGAGAATCCAAGAAAGAACAAATAAAGAATTGGCGACTAAAAAAAAAAAAAATCATAGCTGTGTACATTAATGCAACTGAGGGGCACCATACACTGGTTTTATAGACCCTTTGACATATTTTCATCACACGGGTTAACATAGCCTTCCTGGCATTTTTCTTAGTTATTGTGTTAAGACACTTATATTCTACATTTAGTAAGTTTCACCTGTACCCTTGTAAGATGCACCATAGGTGAAACACAATTTTTAAAGGTAGAATGATATTTCATCATGTATTGGACCACTCTCATATTATTCAATATCTGGGCTGTTTCTAATTTTTTCCGCTTTTAAATAATACTGCACTGGATATTTATCTTTTTAAGAAATCTGTCCCTACAACTGTTAAGACTCCGTGTCTTTTGATCCTCGGGGATAAAAAGTAGTAGATACTCAATAATGTCTGTTCATGCTGATGATGATCTAGAAATTACTAATTTCTCCAAATCAGAACAATCTTTGGGCCAAAGGAAATCAAGGAAGCAGGTTTCCTTTGCCTACCTCGCTCCAGACAAGCATGGTTCCAAAAACTACTTGGAGACCATCAAAGAAGTTGTCTCCAATGATAATGACCATTGCTCCTCCTGTGGTCCAGCCTTCACTTGGGCTGATGGCTTTGATGCAGGGGGTAGCTGAGAAGATAAGGAAAGAAAATGTCAGGTCTGTTCTTAGGTGGGTGAAATGTGGAGTTTTGGGGATGGGCTGCTCTTGAAAGCCATTGGTCATTCCAAGAAGTTCGAGCTGAGCTTGCTGCCTTGCCATCATTCCTTAATTGGTTGTTGGTTTTCACCAAGTCATTAAAGCCTAATGAGTTGACCATTATGTACGAAAAAGTCAAACACTTAGCTAATTGTCCAAAGGGTGTTTTTAAAGCTCTGTTGTTTTTGCCCATATTTTTATAAGTTGATCACTCTGGAAATGTGTAAATCCCTTTTCTCTCCCCACCTCCCCTGTCCCAAGATGTTAAGATTTACGAGGCCTATTAAGGTGCTAGCGAGAGGGGAAAACAAGGAGAAAACAAAATCTATCACAGCGGAAGGTTTATTTTCCAGCTCTATCAAGAGACGATTCCTAATCACTCTCCTAACTTTGTAGGGAGGATTTTTCTCCCCTCCTTCCATATGTTCGAGGCCTCTGGACTTTGCACCCCAACAGGAACCCAATATGGTTTTCAAGCCATAACCAAAGTCAATCCATCACTCCATTTCCAAAGTTGACAGGGTCGAAGGTGGAGGAGAACTTTGGCAGGACTCCAAAAACATGAGCCCCCTTTGAACAGCCCGTCAATCACATCCAATCAGTCAAAAGAAACTGGATGGGTTCCTAGTTCTGAACCCTGGGATTTTCCTCTCCCCATTCAGTGCCCACTGTGGGAGAATTAACACCACTCCAAATTCTTTACTGATTCAATCATTTTCTTTCAGTTCATTAATTCCCATTTTAAAATGATACGAGATACATTTTAAGGGCTGAGTGAGGGTAGGGGTGGGGGGCGGTATACAGCAAAACACCACACTAAAATAGTAGCCAAATTTGACCATTCATTGTACATTAGAGGGTCTTCCCACACCAGTGATTTGGGGAGAAGGGAAGGGGGGGGAATAACTAAAGTGAACTTTACTGAGGTTTGTCAGTGATCTTCATCAATGGACTTTAATATTTTGGACAAGTTGAAGTTTAGCAGTTGCTGGTATTTCTAATTACTATAATGCACTTGGAAAACTACGCCGAGCAGACCACGATTTCTTCTTGTCCAAGCAAACAAAAATCAATTAGCGTCAGTTTCCTTCGGCACATTGTTTTGTTTTGCCCACAATCTGTTTAAGGGCACATCTGACACTTATTCATACACGTCTGGCACAGTACTGTTCCTGTTTAACTAAGATGTCATAGGCCCACATTTGCCTGAAGTGCTGTCTAAGCAAAAAGAACAACACAGAACTGAATGGAAGAAGCTGGGAGGTGTGTGGGGCTGGAGCCCGTGTTTACAACTTCATTTAAAAACCCGCATGGTTTTGTGTACTTTCTCTGACTCCGAGACATGCATTTGAAATTCAAACAAGGAAGTATGTGGAGAACTTCATGTGTCTGCCGTGCTGAGCGCAGACAGCCCTACCTTCAGAGGGGTCCAGTCTCCTTGCCCTCCGCCCATGCTTGGAGTTGTTATGAACGAACATGTTGTCAGAGACGGCCAGGACATGTCCATCCACGTTCACTGTTGTGGACAACACAACCTGCGTATTTAAAGTAAAAAGGATGGGGGAAGGGGCAGCAGGATTAGTTTCACATAAAACAGCAAATACACCTAAATTCTGTTCTGCTGCACTTCTGTCTGGCACATGAGAGGTAAGACAGAACTTGGGGACTGGCGGTGTTCTCCATAACCCAACAGATTTTCTTCCTTCTGTAATTATGGAAGAACTTCACAGAGAAAGAGGTTGCCCTTCACTGGAGCATTGTGATAATTTGTGTTCAAGCGATGACCACATGACAAAGTAGAGAAACTAACCATTTGCTTGCCAGGGCCAGAAACCCAGTTCTCTAGCTGAGGACTTGGACCATCCTTCCTGGCAGAACCTTCACCACAGGAAGCTGAACTCTATACAGCAGCTGGAAGGTCACTTTTCCAAGCTTGGGAATGGGTGCTGGCATTTCAGCTGTGTCCTAAACCGTGCTGGACATGGAGATACTGGCTGGTGAAGTGTCGGTGGTGTCTCTGCCCACTGGAAGCAGTGGCAGGAGATGACTAGAATTTGGTGGGAAATCAGGATTGCTGGAATTCAGGGCTAAAAACATGGGACATGTGGTGTCTAATGGGAGAGTGGGGATGAGTGGGATGGAACGGGGGGGAACTTGGAGTCAGAGGGAAATGAATTTGCATCCCAGGCCCGCTGATCTCCCTAATGTGTAACCGTGGACAAAGTAACCCCATCCAATCTCAGCTTTTCTTATCGTAAAACCTAAACAACAAAGCCTATGTTACAGGGCTGAGCGAAATACATGAGGATAAAATGAGATACAGGGTGAGCAGCCTTAATCCAAAAATTCAAACTCTGAAATGCTCCCAACTCCAATTTTTTTTTTTTTTTTTTTTTTGAATTTCAGATTAATGTGAGGGTACAAACAATTAGGTGACAAGGTTCGCACTTGTTAGGCAGAGTCCCTACTGTAGCAATTTTGAAACTTTTTGAGCACCTGCACAATGCTCAGGGGGAATGCTGGCTGCAGCGGTTCAGATTCCACCCCACCCTTCAGGGACGCTCAGCTGGTACGTACATAACCCAAATGTTCCGCAATCCAAATTTTGAAGCATTACTGGTGCCAAGTATTTCCGATAAGCAATTCTCAACCTGTGATGCACGTAAAAGATTTAGCACAGCGGTGTTGTGTGCCAAATTGGGATGTGTCCTCACTGTTTTGCTTTTGCCTTACTTGAACAGTCCATAGACACATGGCAGTACTCATGGAGATTCTCCGATGGGCTAAGCTCTGGGGAAGGTTCTAGAAAGGCGGCTATAAGGTACTAACAGTACCAACAGTGAACAAGGCAGGACTCCTACCCTCAAAGAGCTTATCTGCAGGTTGGAGAAACAAATCTAACACACGAAATGAGTAACACAGAGAATGGTATTAAACTGAGTTCCCCCACCTTGTGGGCTGCAGACCAGGGTGTGGGAGAAGTCCAGAGGGAGGGAGATTAGCACAGGTCAGCCAGGTACCACCACAGAGGATAGAGGACCTGGGCACACCTACCACCAACTTCCTCAGGAAGATGAGCCATCTCAGATGTGAGTCTACTTCTCAGCTCATGTCAGTTGCACACAGCAATTATTTTTTTTGAGAAAGGAACTTGTGCTATACATATTCATGCATGTGTACAGATCTACCGTGGAAAGGCATTGAATAGGTGCATAATGAGAGCTGTGTTTAAAAATGACTCTTCCCGCCTGCCCCCAAATTAAATTGGTGGATATTCTACTGGTAATTGTCCCGCCCCTCCTTCCTTGCTTATTAAATAAAGGGGGTGGGGTGGGGGGTTGGTCTTGCCTGACCTCTTAATATGAAACAATGAAGCGCCATTTTTATTATGAATAATTTCAAGCAAACAAAAGAAACAGGATAAGACCAGGAATGCCCAGCAATTGCCATCCAGCTTCAAGAAATGTCAAAATATGGCCATTTTCATTCCAAGCAGTTCTCCCCGTCTAAGGGGGGGGACAGTCTAAGACCCCCCAGTGGAGACCTGACACCTCAGAGAGGACCTTATCTATACTATGCCTTTGCCTATAGATGCCTGTGAAGTTTAATCTATAAATTAGACACAGTAAGAACTAAAAATAAAACAGAACAATTATCATAATATATTGCAATAAAAGTTACGTATATATGGTCTCTCTCTCAAAATATCTTACTGATCTATACTTTGGGTAGCTGAAATTAGGAAGGCTGAAACCATAGATAAGGGGGACTGTTGTGTACCACTATCCTCCCCACCCCCTACTCCGTGATAACAATGGTCACAGGTTTGGAGTTTTTTGTAGGTAAAATTTGCACTCATTGAAATGCCCAACTCTTAACTGTATAGTTTACACCCTAATCACACCATAGACTCTTTCTTTCTTTTTTTTCTTTTTTGCAGTTTTTGGCTGGGGCTGGGTTTGAACTCGCCACCTCTAGGTTCAAAGGGGGCCAGCACCCTACTCCCTTGAGCCACAGGTGCCACCCAACATAGACTATTTCCATCTCCCTAGAAAGTTATCTTTGTCCCTTCCCAGTTAATCCTGGCCCTACTGCCACCAAAGCAACGCTCTTCAGATATGTTTTCTTTTATCCTAAAGAGTTTTTAGATGGTATCTAAAAATACTAAAACATTAATATATATTTTTTAATGTACATTTCAGAGAATCCTTAAAACTCATAAGTCTACAAATCATCTCATACAGTCTCACTCCGTGGGCACAGTAGCATACACGAAGTTTGACATGAACATACGTGAGTTTCCATCATCTAACGCGATGGATATTCACCGAGCTTCTACTCTATGTCAGGTATCATGGACAGACCCTGAGGATTCAAAGAATAGTCTCAAAGGAACTTCACTTGTCATTTCAGAAAATTATCAACATAATTGCTCACAACTCAGGGGTGCAGCCTGTCTAGCTCTGGATCTGTTTTCAATTGTGTTCACATTAACATGTTAGAATCTGGGAAAAGTCCTTCCAGAAAGTTCCTATCACACGACAGCAACCATGAGACGGAGGAATCCCTCACTATCCCCAAGTGCACAAGCTCAGTCTTATCAGAGCCTTCTCAGCAAAGCCCTGGATCACATCACCGTGGATGGAAGAGACAGTCTCATGGTCATGGGGTAACACAACTGTGAAGGTCGTTCATCCTCCAAAAATAAGAGGAGAGAGGGGAGTCAAAGCATTCCTACAAATGGTGTGTGTGAATGCCTTTTCAAAGATGTGACAATCATCTCTGGGATAAAACAAAAACAAACAACAACAACAAAAATCAAGAGAGTATTTGGGGCTTTAATTGTTCATCAGCTGTCCTAGGCACAGGGAGGGGAACCCGGGCACTGTTTGAGAATTCTGTGGCTGTGAAGACCCTTGTCTCTGAGGCTACTTTAATTCATTCCACAAGCTTCTTGTCATGTTGTCCACTAATAGTCCTCACGCACTCCTGCCACAAGATATAAGGCTTTCGCAAGCCAGCTGATTTCATCATTGTGCATTTGGGTGGAGTGAGACTTGGTTCCAAAGTGAACATTTCCTGAATGACATACCCTGATGGCTCAGATGCACTTCATTATTTTCTATTAACAATGGAAATAAATTTTAATCGCTTGCTGGCTTGAGCTGGCCTCTCATGACAGCAAGGGAATTAACCTGAATTATTTCAGCGTCTGCAAAATTTATTACAACATTTTAAATTATGTCCAAATGTATGTGCGTGAGCATGTATACATACAGATATGAGGCAAGTCCCAAGTTTCAGTATTCCAAATATCTTAGATAGTGAGGTAGCTAGGAGAGCCTGCCAATTCCACTGAACTCGCAAAGTGTAATGAACTTAATTCACAGACTTTACAATATGAAGGCAGACGTATTTGGTTGTTGTTCCAAGACATGGAGACACAGACTTAAATACTGAATTTACCTCTCTTCACTCTACTTCTGCAGGAATGAGCTACATTATGCAGGTAAAGATACAGTTGGTCTAATCCAAGCTTCAGATTTAACTTCCTTCACAGTTTTCTGATTAATGATGACAACACTGATATTATTCTATTCAGAGAAGTGAAAATTTTTGAATGTTTTAAGACTAAAGGAAGTGGAATGTGCATTCCAACATCATCTCACTCCCAGGCCTTCCCTTCCACAAGCCAACTTCTTTCCCCTCGTGAGTATTTCCTGGGTCACGAAGGCTGACCCTTTCCATCTGGAATCAATCAGTCAACCCCTGACAACTTCCTGAAACACCTCACTCCATTTCCTGTTCTCTCCCCCTTCCCAGTTTCCCCCTGGTTTGCTTCACTCTTCAAAACTGCAGGCCACAGCAGCTTAATGTTAGAGGGTCAGGCACAGTTAGACTCCAAAACACTACACAAGGACACCTTTGACCTTCAAAAATCTTTACATCTTAGCTAAACAAATCAAGGTCAACATTTCTTACCATTACCTTGTTAACTATTTGAATGCATCTTTGCCAACAGTCTTCGAACCCTATAACCATCAATACAACTTGTTCTCCTAAGATCACAAACTGATCTGCTTAAAAAGTTGCAAATTCAATATGGACACAAGGAGCCATTTGGAGGTGGCTAGAACTAAAAATCGCCAGTATTAAAACAAACATAGGGACAGTACTCGTACAAAAGAACTTCTCTGCCCCATCAACATCTCTCATCACTTAGACTCGAGACCCCCTCTTTTCTAAGGCCGTCAGACTCCCTTGGTACTGCCAGTCTGCTGGCACAGCTCTAAAGAATGCCAATTAAGAATACAGATGTCCATAATTTGTGTGGGATAGACCCCCAGTTTCTGCTGCTGCCACTGGTGACAGTTTTCATTTATTTCTCAGAGTTGATTTATCTGTATTTCAGCTCAAAGCTCTGATAGGAAAGCCTGCAGTTCTGAAGAGCCAAGTCATGGTTGATGATAGCTCTCCTCAACTGATACATTTCAATTCAACACAAAAGCAACAATCAATTTATTCATGACAAGGTGCCTTACAGCCAAGATTCCAAGAAAGAGAAGTCAGGATCAATTGAAATGGCTTGCATTTTTTTTTTATTTTTAAGTGAACGTGGTTTGCACCTTTCACCATTCTTTATTTTGCTTTGATGTGGTTGCTAATCTTTGGTGAGGCTAGCTCAATACACACAGACCAGCTGGTAGATTTCGTTTTGAATTACTTCATTATATGGCAATGTTGGTTGGTCATACAGAAATAGAAACAAGAATGTAAAAAGCCTATATCTCCCCCTTGAAAAAGAGAGGGAAGTTTTAAGAATGAAATCTACAAATATGTTAGCAGTCTTCTAACAGGGCTCAAGAAAACTGATCAGCTTTCCCAAATTCTATTTTTCTTCCTCCTTACCCCAAAGTTCTCCCACAACCGTCACTCCAATAACTTATACAAAGCAGGAGCTGAGTTGTAAAGAACTCTTTCCTGCTCGTAAAAGGCCACCCTGGGGGTTGCCCTTCAGGTAGACACATCTGCTAATCTGCCTGCACAGCTAATTTTCCAATAAGGGAGTCATTTCTTTGGTTGATAGCATGTGGCACAGAGACTTTTACCAAACTGACTTTTTATTTTACCAAAATAACCCTGGGGCTATTTTTATACTTCATTGTAAAATGCCCTTGGCTTCTTTGAACAACACAATTTTCTTGGTTTTTTAAATTTTTTTATATTTATCCTTCTCAAGGCTCTGACCATATGATTTAGTTGAGTTACACAAGTCTGAGGAATGGCCAGGTTGGGCACTGTCCCAGCTATCCCTTTTCAGGGCATACCCAGGTATTCCTCTAAAGACCCTAAGACTCATGCAAAGAGGCCAAAATACAAACAGAAAGCAAAAGGAAAAATGTATGGCGGGACCGAACTATCTGCTTTTTGAAACAGACGACAGTTCCAGTGTCTGTAGTCGAGAGAGAATAATTTCAGTGGTTGGAAACCTCCCCATATGGACCCAAGTTCTTGCTTTGAAAACAGAGCAAATTCTACCATTGGTCAGACGCAGTTCCCTACCATTCCAAAGAAGGTCATGTACCTCCTGGCTGAATGTGGGGCCTTTGGTAGTCTAATCTCAGTAAAGCCATAACACGTAGTATTTATAGCACACTTGACGTTGAAGACTCTGATACCACACTTACGAACATGCATACACCCAGCTAAACAAAATGGTCTTGAAAATTCCTGTTATTTTGCCAAGAAGGTAAAAAAATTCTTTATGACATTTTACATCTGGAAATGGAATTAAATTCATGATGTGCTTTTCCCTTATAACTGTTCAGTTGCTATATATGTTATTTCAGCTTTACCAAAGCATAACTGTTATGTGGGATTTTATGTTCCACCTGTGGAAGGAAGAAAGGGACACAGAAACCATTAAAGGGCCAGGGAAAACCAAGACAGACTTCTGGTCATGGTAGGCAACCAAGCTGGGAGTCCACATCGTAAGAAGAAACACACGTTGGGTTTTTGTACACCTGCTATTTCTCATAATTAGCAAGGTGACCTAAAGAAGCAATTTTGTCCAAGTCTTCATTAACTCAAACCCAGGCTAACAACAACCAAACCGGTCACTGCAATTTTTTTTGGCCCTACCACCTTATTCTTGGCACATATCCTAATTTCAAGCCAGATTGAAAGCCCAGATTCTTCTTCTGTTACTGGACTCAAGTCTTCACAATTACCTTTAAACAGCTTCCCGACAAACATGGTTTTTGTGTTCTTTTTTTTTTTTTTTAAGGAATTTTCAGAATTCTGAGACATAGCTGTTGTTTCCTATGCCCTAGGGCTAAATTTTCTGTTAAGTTTCAAGTCCAGACAAGAGAACACAAAGTTGACTCCCCTAGAGATAGATGTGGGACATTCTGGACTGTTCACACCCAGGAAGCAGGGACTGTGGTGTTAATGACCTAACTCCTGAGGTGATACTTTCTTAGGCAACCAGACAGCCCTGTGTTTCCATCCGTCATCAGGTATTTCTTGAGACTCCTGGGCACTGCGCTACAAGGCAGGAGGGTTTACAGAAAACAGGGCCACTGCCTCAAGGAGCTTACCATGCAGTTGGTGACATATGACAAACCCAGATACAAAACGTATGGCTGTCCGGAGCATGGTGACATGCCACTGGTGACTCAGCTGTGAACCCATCGTGTACTCTAGGGTTCCAAATGTGACAGGAGTCAGCCTGAACAGAAAGCAGACATAGACATTTCCATCCAGGAAGTGGGATTTGAGATAGGCCTTGAAGAACTGAAAAACATCAAGTTAAACAACTTGAAGTTACTAAGATGACTATTCCGGCACCAGGGGAGCAGCATGCTCAAGAGCTTTCCGGCTGGTGTGTTTTGGCACATTTGTCTATAAACACCATTTAGAGTTTTCTTTTACAAAATCAAGTTAAAAGTAGATGGGAATCGAGCGGCAGTGTTTGAATACCAGCTTTTCACGTCATGGAGAAGCCTATTGACCTTTCATCTGCTCTGCAAGATGGCATATGCCTTCATCTCAAAGGCTACAGATGCCCACTACAATGTCCACCCACCTCACTCTAGTCCATCCAATCCAGTGCTTTTTCCATCTAAAATGTGTCCTACGCAGGCTGGTGATGGTCAAGGGCCATATTTTACTAACAAAAGTTTTGAAAGCCACCAGGAAGCCCTAACATACTTGATACAATTCTTCAGCTCGGCCGTGTCTTCCACCAAACTCTCCCCCTAGGCACCTCTGGAATCACCTGTACTCCATCAAAACTCACGAGCACGAAGGGCCCAGAGGCAGCGGAGGCAGCGGAGGCACCGTGCACTCTTACCCCAGAACTAAGCGAGCTTTGCTTTCCAGGAAGTTCTGCATCTGACTGCTCTGGCATGGGTTCAGAGGTAGACTTTACTGAACAAATTCTGGTCCTCTACAATAGTGGAGCCCGTGGGCTTTAGTTTCCACGTAACTGAAGTCTGATAGAGCCTTTCCCAAAAACTATTTAAGCAAGTACTTGTTTTCCCATCTCTCCCTTTTCTCTGACAAACACCTCCAAACACATTTCCTACGTGAATTGGTCAAACTTTCTATCCACTCCTTTCCTTGTTTCCATTCAACACACCAAAAGGCGGGGGTCAGGGCGGCAGACGCTCCTAAAGCTTCTTCAAGCTTCAAGCATTAGAACAGCGGGTTTCAACTGGTGTGCTATGCCCATTTGGAAAGATCATTCATTAAAGTATTTTTGAAAGAAGTTCAAAGCACAGTAAGCATATCCTTTTTTAAATATATCAATATAATTTACACAGAAGTTTAAGTACAGGTTCAAGTGTGCCCTGAGATAAAGGGTTGAAAACACTGTATTCGAATGAGGGAAAGCTCCTCTGACCTTTAGAGGCTTGGTTTTGTTTTTGTTTTGTTTTGTTTTTTTGGTTTTTTTTTCTGACTCCAAACAGATAATTATGCTTCTTAACTTGGACGATCTGGTTTGTTTTACCACCAGATAATGGACTCACCTGTTGATCAGAGAGGACGTAAGTCAAGTGATTTTCATCATGTGCTTTAAGGCTGCTGCTCAGTAGCAGGGCAAGTTTCCGAGGGTGGATGAGCCCCGGTCTCCACGCAGAGGGGTGAACCCGAGAAACCCGCCTGCAGCTGGGGCTGCGTTACGTTTTTACCATTTGGAGTTAATTTAAACTCTCGTTTCCCTCTTCAGCGGGCGTGAGAGAAGCATTCAACATTTTTTATTTAAGGAAAATAGATGGTGGTGCCATTAAAAAGTTTTATATAAGAGCTGGGGGTTTAAGAATCAGAAGGGGCCGCTGATGGAGCCTGGCCCGGTTCCAAGACATGAGTAGCTGTGCTCTTTGCTCTGCGTCGCTAAGTAAAACCGACTAATGGCCAGTGCCCAGCTGCGCGGACTGGGTGTCTTTGTCAGAGGCATTAATTTCCCCATCATTCTTGTGCGGTTGTTGCATCTGGCACGTCATAGTGACAGGCACGAGGCCACTCACAGGATCCCAGCCCCCTGTGGACATCAGTCAGTCCCAGCACAGCCTGGCTTCCTCTCTCTAGTCTCATCGGCAGATCCCTGTGCCCTCAGCTCCCTTCTCTCCTCCTATGCCTTGGCAGACACGCTGGCCTGTATCCCCACAAAGCTTTCATCCTGTCCCTGATCCCCTTCAAATCCCTGCCAAGACGCCCTTCCAGCAGGCCAGTCCCGGGCGTGTGTGTAAGCTGGAACCAACTCAGCACCAGCATCGAGACTAGGAAGCCTGGCCCTGGACGGACTTTCTGTTCACTAGACATGCATGTGACTTTTATACCTAGTGACACCACGTCCAAGGTGGTTGAGACCTGTACACATGTCTCAATTCTCCCCATAGCATGACTATATAAATCAAAAACAGGCCAGGCACAGTGGCTCATGCCTATAATCCTAGCACTCCTGGAGGCTCAGGAGGGAGGACCACTTGAGACCAACCTGAATAAGAGTGAGACCCCATCTCTACAAAAAATAGAAAATTTAACTGGGTGTCACAGTGGGTACCTATAGTCCCACTACTCAGGAGGCTGAGGCAGGAGGATCACTTGATCCCAGGAGGGTGAGGTTGCTGTGAGCTATGATGACACCCCTGTGCTCTGGCCAGGGCAACAGAGTGAGACTTTGTCTCAAAGGAAAGAAAAGATTATTTTGGTGAACTCATCTAAAAAGGAAGTAAGTTAAGGGTGAATTTGACATACCCAAGAGTCTCTCAGAAAAGTGCAGTAAATGGAAAGATGTGGAATCAACCCAAGTGCCCATAAATTCATGAGTGGATGAATAAAATGTGGTATATGTATACTATGGAGTACTACTCAGCCATAAAAAATGAACTAATACCTTTTGCAACAATCTGGATTAAACTGGAGACCATTCTCCTAAGTGAAGTACTTCAAGACTGGAAAACAAACAGCACATAGACTCACTATTAAATTAGAACTCACTGATCAGCACTCACATACACAGATGAAAGTAAAACACAGCAGAAATCAGGCAGGTGGGAAGGGGAAAAGGAAGGAGTGAAATCCTACAATGCACGCGCACCGCACACTAACTGGGTGATGGGCACTTACAACTTTCACTCAAGCAGTACAAAAGCAATCTATGTAAACAACACGTTTGCACCCCTGTAATATTCTGAAATAGAAAAGAAATATACATATTTTTCGGCACATGGGGGTAAGAATCTTTACCCTAACTATAAGCAAACTCTAAGCTGCAAAGGAGGTCATTCAAAATGGTTTGGGGGATGGAGATGGTATAAGGTACCCACTGGTGCTTCCTGTAGAACAGAAAACACCCCAGCAAGCCCATCTTTGTAAAATAAAGACCTTTTTTAATGACAATTAAGACACTGGTGGTGATGGAAGTGGAGAGCAGAGAGAGAAAGGAGGAGGGAGGGGTGGGGAAAGGAAGAGCAGAGAGAGGGAAAGAGGGAGGGGGGTGGGGCTTTGGTGTGTGCCACACCTTTGGGGACAAGACATGATTGTAAGAGGGACTTTACCTAACAAATGCAATCAGTGTAAGCTGGTTTCTTGTACCCTCAACGAATCCCCAACAATTAAAAAAAAGAAGAAAGAAAAAAGATAAACAGTAATAAAAAAAATTAAAAATAAATAAAGACCCTTTAAGGCAGAGGGTAAAAACTTGGCACCCGGGCCTCTAAGCTCCCCAGTCTCAAGTAAGAGATCCATTAAGATTTGTATCCTATTCTGGACGGTGCTGTAGGAAGCTCTGCACGTTATTTGGAAGGGTGTGCACTGTGCTATCTTTATAAGAGTGGGCATCACCTCGCCGCCCATCTCCCGCACTTGACCACACTGCAGAGTTCCGACAGCCATCACCAACACAACTAGCAGTGGTCAGGGGCCCACTGTGGCCAGGATGGTCACTTAAAGACCACAGAGAGGCTTAGAGCTGAAGCTGTGTAAACCACTCACTCACTTTATTATCTGTATCTCCCTGCTAGAATGGAAGCCTCTCAAGGGCAGGAATTTTTTTTTTTTTATTAAGTCATTTGAACATAGATCACAAATACATTTATGCCATTATGGGATTCAATGTGCTATTTGTACAAATTGGAGTGCTTACATCCTACTAATCAACATCGTTTTCACCTCATTTACCCAATTATAGCATTAAGACATTTGTGTTCTACACCTGATAGATCCAACTTGTACTTGCAATATGCTCCATAGGTAGAGTCCCCCTACTAACCCTCCCTCTCCCCTTCCCTCCTTCATCCTAGGCTAAAGTGTGTTTCATTTTTCATATGCAAGTGTGAGTGATTATAAATTGGTTTCACGGTAGTACTGAGTATATTGGATTTTTTTTTTCTTTTCTTTTTTCTTCCATTCCTGAGATACTTTACTAAGAAGAATATTATCTGATTTTTTTTTCCTGCTGTAGTATCTTCTCTACCTGGGGTAGTGGCTGGCACGTAGGATTTTCTCAATAACACTGGGTGGGTGAAAAAAGTGGGCATGTGCATCTGTGTTTTCACTCTGCCTTGGAGCAGACACAGCCAGCCCGTCCCTGACAGTGAATTAGCAATAATAACCCCTGCCCTGTTGTCAACTTCCACCGGTTTTTAGAATTTGAATGTGGCAAATGACAATGTCCCTAACAGCCTTTTTCTGACTTGATTTTCTTCTGGATTTTACAACTGCCTGCAGAGAAATAAAGAATGGGGTTCGTGATGTCTTAACTGGCCTGTCAGCTTAAACTAGACATAAATTTCTTTTCTTTTCCTTCATTGAGCTGTTCATCTGGGTGTTTGCCTAATTCTTCCATTTTATGGAGAGCAGAAGTGATTTTCTGCATGGACAATTCATGGATTTAGATACTCTGGGGGTTCTGGAAATCATAACTTTTTGTCTTTCTTCCTTACTTTTTCTTTCTTAAAGATTTATTTAATAACGGTTTGTTGAGCCCTATGGAGTGCCTACCATTGCAAATAAAAGCATAAATAAATAAACACACCAGTTACCCTCAAGTAGCAAGGAGTATGCTGGGGAGACAAACAGGAACTGGAAGATGATGTGAAAGGGGCAGGGCAGAGGACGGTGGGGAGAGCGCGGTGGTGCACAGGAAGAAGGCAACAGCTTTGCCCAAAGTCAGAAAACCCAGCAACGAGGAAGTGACTGGGGTAGTCTTTGAGCATGAGCGGCTGTCCCGACTTGGAGAGGGGTGAAGGGTTCCCAGGCAGAGGGGCGAATGTGTGGGAAGTTTCCAAGATGGTGCATGGTGAGATGGTGCATGGTGAGATGGTACATGGTGAGAGGCTGGCCCGTGGGGACATGGGGACATCGGGAGATGGGCGTGGCAGCAGATTTTTTAGTACAAAGAAGCTTTTAAAACCCAAGCTTTGGACTGCTAGAGAGCAGGTCGTGTGTGCCTCAGCCAGGAAGGACGCGTTGAGGTTGGCATACCCATCAAGGACAGTGACTACCATGGCTTCCAGTGCTTTGGCCAAATCTCAGATGCGTGGCCTCTTGGCCTGCAGAGTCATATTGTTGGAGCATTTGTTGTATCCCTGGGGGTTGCAGCTTTCTATAAGTATGCTGTGGCTGAACCAAGAAAGAAGGCATATGCAGATTTCTACAGAAATTATGATTCTACGAAAGATTTTGAGGAGATGAGGAACGCTGGTGTCTTTCAGAGAGTAAAGTGATTTTAGAATATAAAGAATTTCTTTGGGCTAATTTACATAGATGTTTGGCACTGACCCATGTTCCTGAGCTATGAGTATGAGTGATAAATAAACTATTAATAAATTTTTAAAAAAAGAAAGAAAAGAAAAGAAAACTTAGCCTGATGTGGTAGCAAGTACCTATCTGGGAGGCTGAGGTGGGAGGATCGCTTAAGCCCAGGAGTCTGAGGTTATAGTTAGCTGCGATGAGGCTACTGCAGTCTAGCCTGGGCAAGAGAGCAAGACCTTGTATGGAGAGGGGAGGGGAGGGAGGGGAAGGGGAAGGGAAAGGGGAGGGGAAGAAAATGAAAAAAGAATTCTAGAGAAAGTGACAACTATTGAAGGTAAACAGAGCAAAGAAGCTTGAGCATATAGAAATAGGAGTTCCACTACGGAGACCAGTACAGAGGTGCCTCAAAAAACTGTAATACAGAGATTGGATTAAAGATGGCGGCCGAGTAACAGCTTCCCTGTAACTGGGCACGTTGAGTCTGGGGAGACAAGACTCCAGGCATCTCTGGCCGGTGGGATCTGCCTATGATCATCCCTTTGAGGATACAGGGAGCCAGCAAGGGACTTCTGGACCCCAGGAGGAGGACAAAAACAGTGGAAAACTGGCAAGTGGCTATGTGTGTTCGATCGACCTAATCACGCCGGCAATCATAAGTACAAGCAGCAGTGAGACTGCAAACTGGAAAGGCCTTACCTGTGAACTCTTTTGGTATTCTTGGACTTGGTGCTCAGTTGAGCTGCCTTGGGGAAAGCTTGAGCAAAAGTGTGGAGAACTTTGGGCATTGTCTGGGGCCCCAAAATGAGCCACTGAGCTGGGCTCAGTGAAAGCCATTGTGTGAAAAAACTGCTCCGGCAAGCTTTGCCCTCAGGGTCCCAGAGCAAGAAATGGCGGGACAAAGTAACCTAGTGACTGAGCAGCTTAAAGGCGGGGACTGAACTGCCTCACAGCCCTAATCCTTAGGGGCAGAGTGAGACTGTTTTGGCACACTGGAACCTAGGGCTGTTGCCTTGGGTAGAGTGCCCTGATGTCACAGCTCATAGCAACCTCAAACTCCTGGGCTTGGCGCCACCCAGACTTCCATAAGAGCTGTGCAGCGGCCCCCAACTGGTGGCCCGCACCCATCGGGGCTCCACATTCCCTGACCAGGAACTGCAGGAGCCACACAACCCTGCGTCCCCCCTCCTGTGTCTTCCCAGCCTCCACACTAGCCCTTCATCTGGCCAGGGACTCTGGTAGCTGCGTACCCTCTGGAGCCCTCCCTGCCTCTGCGCAGAGCCCTTCTGGCCAGAGACTGCTAGAGCCTTGGGTTCTCTGTGCCAAAGTCACTGGGCGCAAGGCACAGAGAACCATGCGCACTACCCCCAGCCCTGTTGCTGAATCTGGGTGTGTTGCACACTGGAGCTGCTTCCACAACCAGAACTCCCTAACTATAGCAGCCCCAAAGGAACTACACAGGGTCACTCCCTACAAAGATCCAGCAACAATAGAGTGATACCGCTGGGGTCTAATCTTGGAGAGACACCTCCCCAACTCTGAGGACAGCCAGAAGCAACGGTGAAAA
>CAUYPK010160150.1:0-46718 GCA_963574355.1 Loris lydekkerianus | reverse complement strand
TTGTATATCCAAAGGACCAGAAATCATTTGGCAATAAAGATATTTGCACCAGATTGTTCATTGCAGCTCAATTCATAATAGCCAAGTCATGGAAGAAGCTTAAGTGCTCATCGACCCATGAATGGGTTAATACATTGTGGTGTATATATACCAGTCCTCCCTTTTCTGTTTGGACAACTTTATGAGTGCCCTCAGTCTGTCTCAAATGTCACCTCTTCTGTGAAGCCTTCCCTTTCCTCCCTGGGGCAGAGTAAACCTCTACCCCCTACTTTCATAGCAACAGAAACCATACACCTCAGGTTATCTGGGAAATTTAAAATAAGCTCTTTCGATGTCAGAAAAAAAGTCTGGTTTGGGGCTGAAAATCTAGGGTGTCTTCATTAGCCGTGGTGGGCACAACCCTCTGTCCCAGCCTTTACGAGTCAGGTGAAGTGTTGAGTGCTAGCACACCTCATCCCTTTCATTCCTCCTAGCAACTCCAAGAGGTAGCTATTAGCTTGCCTAGTTACGTAGGTTGGAAACCTAGAAAGGTTAAGTGGCCTGCTCAAGGCTTTGCAGCTACGAGATGCTGTGTTGGTTGGAGATTTGAACCCACCTTCCTGCCTCCGAGCTATGCACTTCCTGGCACCTATCACACTTGTCACTGAGGCCAGCTCATGTGTTTATCTCCTCTGTGAGAGTGCGAATTCCTTGGTAGCACAAGTCATGCCAGGCTTATCTGTGTGTGCTCACAGCACGGGGACAGCCAGGGATAGAGAATGTCAGTGAGCATTTGCTGGGATAGAGCTCAAATTTTTCCTCTTTACCCCTCTTGGGCTGGAGGTGGGTGACCTTTGTCCTCTTCTGAGGTTCTCCCCTGGGCACCATTTTGGCCAGATTTCCATTGTCTCGGTCATGCAGGGAGCAAGGTCATGGACTCAAAGTCTCTGACTACTAGCAGGGTGATGTTGGGCCACTAACTTCTTTCCCTGAAAGAAGGGAAGGGCTTGTACTTCTCAAAGTGGGGTGCATAGGGGTACTTAAAGCCATAGAAAAAATGTAGCATTCTATCCTGGGGAGTCTTTTCCTTCTTGAAGTTTTGGGGCATTAGAAATAAGAAGTAATTTAACTTCTAAGTGATATTTTACACAATGATTTAAAATTTAGGGCTGGGTATAACAGCTCATGTCTGTAATCCCAATCCTAGCATTTAGGGAGGCCAAAGTAGGAGGATTATTGCTTGAGATCAGAGTTCGAGCCCAGCTTGGGCAGCTTAATAAGACCTCCATTGGTACAAAAATTAAAAAAATTATCTAGGTGTTGTGGTGAGCACCTGTAGTCCCAGCTACTCAGGAGGTTGAGGTGGGAGGATTGCTCCAGCCCAGCAGTTCCAGACTGCAATGAGCAACATTATACCATTGCTCCAGCCTGGGCAACAGAGCAAGAGCCTGTCTTTAATAAATAAAATTTAAAAAGATAGGAGAAAACCACAAAGCTTACATTAACTTTTAGAATAAAACATGCATGGGCTCCATTAGACCATACTCCTCAGGTCTATATGGAACATGCTGGAACTATGAAGGAAGCACCCGTAGGATGGTGCCTGGGTCCCAGCTGAGGAGGCAGGAGTAAGGACGTGCTGAAGCTGTCGACCCCCTCCGCTTCCTGCCTGGTTTCCAGGTCTTCTCCTGTGGCAGGTCTAACACCAGCTGTGCGAGGGGGAAGAGCTGCGTCTCAGAGCCAGGAGGACCAGAGCTGGAATCCAGAACGGACAGTTATGCTCTGTGATCTCAGACTTAAATTTCTGTCTCTTTTTCATGGGCATAGGAATACTCACCTGTAGGAATATTCTGTTTACCCCTACAAATCCCCCCGCTTCTCCATAAGACTGTGTGCCCCAGGAGGCTGACCCCCCGCTTCTCCACCAGGCTGTGTGTCCCAGGAGGCTGACTCCCCGCTTCTCCACCAGGCTGTGTGTCCAGGAGGCTGACTCATGAGGGTGGTATCCATTGAGTCTTTTGTTCTCTGGCCACTGGTTGGATCTGGGCAAGGGGAGACCTGGACAGGAGGCTGAGAGGACAGAGCGGACAGGGAGTGCGCTCTCCAGATCCCTCTCTGCCATGCTGGCAGATGGACTCCTCAGTGCCCCACAGTGTCTCCTGCCTCCTGGGACCTCTCTGGAGCTCTGGCCCCTTCTCCTCCCCTTATCCCTCAGTGTGGCGGGAGTATAAAGGCTTTCTTGGTGGCTGCCCTCAGGCTGTCTCACCACCCTTCTTGGTTCCCCTTAGCCCCCATAACCTGGCATGTGATGTCTGCACTGAATGTTCCCCCCTCACCCCTTCTGAGTGTGCCGTTTGTTTCCTGCTGGGGTCCTGACCCATGAACTACCTCAGCAGGCTTGGTGAAGGAGGAATTAGATGGAAGCAGCTTGTGTATAAGAGAGACTTGTACTTGGTGCTGGAGAGGGATAATTATTCTCTTTAGGGGACAGAGTGGGGAGACGGGACGAGAGAGGCAGCCCTGGTAGAAGCTTGCCAGTAGGAGGCAGCTCTTAAAACTGTCCTCCCTTCACCAACAGCCGGTCCCCCACACAGCAGCCCTGGGAGGCCTGGCTGGGGACAGGCTTTTCCAGGGCGCACTTCCCACTGCTGTGGCAGCAGCGGCAGCATCATCGATAAAATGCCGGCTTCTTGGAGGCCTCCCTGGCTCCAGCTCATCTGGCAAGCACAGGCGGCCCGGGACCCCAGGCCAGGCGCTGCCAGCCCGCTGACTCAGCACAACGCCCCTCTCTCAGCAGCAGCGTGGCTTTGGGTGGGAACCAGCCAGCCATCCGGTGTCCCTCCCCTCCCCCTGGAGGCTGCTAGCCCTCTGGCTGGACCAGTCCCAGGCCTTTAAGGAGTGCTGGCTGTTGCTTGGTCCAGGCCTGGGTCTCTTGGAGGGTAGAACACAAGCTCAGGCAGCAGAGAGGACAGGCTATGATGGAAGCCAGAAAGAACTTGGCCTTCTTGCCAGCCTCCCCGTGGTCCTGTGATGTCAGAGCTGGAAGGGCAGAACAGCTCTCTGTGCCGATGGGGAAACTGAGGCTCAGCAAACTTCCCAAGGCCCACTGCAATTCCTCATAGTGGGGAGTCTCACATTTCTTTTCTGAAGGATACCGGTCACCAATGCCCCCAGTTAGGATGAGTGTCTAGCAAACCCTGTGAGGCTGGAGGTACTTGTTCTTGGAAGATTTTCATTATTTATGGGGTTCAAGGCACTTCATCTATATATGACCTCTGATTCTCAGAACAACCATGTAAGATAGGAATTGGGATCTTCATACTAGATGAAGCTAAGGTCCAGAGAGAGGGAAACAACTTGCTTGAGGTTGCACAGATAGTAAGTGGCAAAGGCAAAGTTCAGACTTAGGTATAAAAGCTTGTACCCTGCCACTGGCAACACTGTCTTTGGTTCTTCCACAGAAAGCACAGCACACTAGGAAGAACCTTAACCAGGGCGGGCCTCAGGAAGCCTGAGGTCTAGCCTCAGCTCTGCCACTCCCTTTGTTCTGTGGAAACTTGTGCTAGCTCCATCTCACTGGGCCTAACCCTTTACTGGCAAATAGTGGTGATCAGGCCTACTCTGCTTCCTTCATTTGATTTCTTTTTCTTTTCTTTTTCTCTTTCTTTCTTTTTTTTTTTTTTTAGAGGCAAGGTTTTGCTTTGCTGCCCAGGCTAGACTAGAATACATTGGCATTATCATAGCCCACTGCAACCTAAATTTCCTGGGCTCAAGCAATGCTCCTGCGTCAGCCTCCCAAGTAGCTGGGACTACAGGAACATGCCACCACGTGTGGCTAATTTTTGTATCTGTTGTAAAATCAGAGTCTCATTATGTTGCTCAGACTGGTCTCTAACTCCTGGCCTCAAGCCATCTTCCCAACTTGGCTTCCTAAAGTGCTAGGATAAAAGGCATAAGCCACTGCACCTGGCCACATTTGATAGTCTATATTTCATGCAGGGTAGTTACTACTATCTCTATTTTACAGATAGGGAAACTGAGATCCACTACTTTATTCATGATTAATGAATTAGATGTCATTTTGCTGAGGGAGTTCTATAGGCCAAGTACAATGTCTCCAGAGAGGAAAGTGAGCTGCCCAAGTTCATACCCATAGAAAGTGGCAGGGTTAAGTTGCACACGGACAATGGAGACTCTGTACACATTGTGTGGTTTCCAGTATTGTGGAAAAGGGATCGCAGTTTTCCAATTCTTGCAGGAAGCCACTTGGATCCTCCTTGAGACTAGCCATGGCACTGAACTCAGGAATGATACTCCCCTGGGAACTTTTGGCCTGGAACATATTTACAAAACTCCAGAGGGGATGAAAATATCCCGCCCCACTCCCTACAGATTCAAATTAGCAATTTTCTTATTCTTTATAACCCCTCTGGAAATTCAAACTATGTAATATTGGTCTAAAATTAGGAGCATAAGTCACAAGAGAAAAGTACCATTACTGAGGGAGAAATGTTTTTGTAGCTTCGTGCTGAGCATTTGTTCTAAATCAGAACATAGCAGTTTTCTTTCAAATATTTTTTTTTTCCCCCAACACTTATGGGTTGAGGGGAAAATCTTTTGAGAGAATCTCTACTGCCAAATGCCAAAAGTCAATCCCTTTACCTGGCTTTGCACTGAGGGGATATTCAGGTGAAATCCAGAACACGTCAACAGGAAGAACCTGTTTCATGGCTCAGGACGGCTTCTTAAATGAAGGGCGCTTTAATAACACCACCAGCCAACACTACTGGCTGGCGAAGGTGCCAAAAACCTGTGTGAAGTATTTTATAGCCATTATTACAGTTAATCCTCACAATTACCCTGTAAACTGGATTATTATTATCCCATTTTACATATGGGGGCAATTAAAGCCTAAAAAGATAAAGAGATTGGCCAAAGCTATATGGTTATAGAGGGCGTCCCAAAGATTACCATCCATAGAGAAAATAGGAAGTCATAGCAAAGTGGACCTTTATTTACAAATAAGTCGCGAAGTTAGAATTTTAATCCAAAGCAGCATAACTGTGAAATTCACACCAGGATACTGTCTCCAATAACAGCTGCCATTTATTGAACAAATACTACGCTCTGTGCTAGATACAGTCCTAAGAATTTTATCTAGTAATCTCGCAGCCTTCACAACAATTCCTCTCGGAGCTCTGTTCCATGGTAGTCCCTCACTCCCCACGGCAGGTGCTCCTACTAGCTCAAATATCCCACCCTCGCAGACCCTCTTGTTAACCTGCTCGTCCCCCAGAGCTGGTGGCAGTGTTGCTGAGAACACCATGTGATCAGAATCACCTTTGACTCAACTAGTAAACTCCTAACTTCAGGTATGTTACTTCCTCAATCCTCAGGGTCCTCAGCTATCAAGTAAGTCTGCTGGCTCCTTTGAACTCTAATTTTCTAGAATTCTATTAGTATGACCAATGCAGGCCTTTTCTGGAAATGAGATGTAGGACAGGCAGGTTTTGATATGTGGGAATAAAAATGACCTTGAGATTCTCATGAACTAGGTGAAGAAGCTGAGGCAAAGTTCCCGGAAGCAGAGGACCTCTGTAGGTTAGGGGCATGTGTGAAGGATGGTGGGGGATGGATACCGGAGGCCGTCTGTGACTGGGCCAAGAGATTGTGGCCAGATTGGAGGGGAGGAGGACAGCCAGAGCCCAGGGTGCAGGAACAAGCATGTGACAAGTATGACCCCAGGGGCAGAGCTAGGAGTAGGGATGGAAATCACCAGGGGCTTGGAGAGAGCTTCCATCCCAAACATGTTGTTACAGGGGCGTGGACAACCACTGGAAGCCCTGCAGAGGGGATTTCTACTTTGGGGAGTGCTGACCTTGGTAAAGCTGACTTTCCAAATTGCAAATGTGATCATGTCCCTCTTCTGTGAGGCAGCGCTCTCTGGAGCCAGATTGCCTCTGAGTACAGCTCAAGAGAGTTCCTTCCCATGGAGGATAAGCTTGCTGTTGCTCTTGGACACTGACCTGGCTGCATCCACCTTTCAGCCCCTCCACTGTGGCAGCCGTGCCCATCCCCTTGCCAGTCACTGAACACATGAAGTATATTGACACTTCTGTGCCCAGCCGCATCCTCTGCGAATCCTTTGCATTTCTGGGCAGTTGTCACTTCTGCTGAGTTGGGACTGATGATTCATTCACAGACTGTGCTTCTCTTATGAGCAGGGCCTAGTCGCGCTCACCTTTGTATCCTGGTAAGACTGGACCCGGGGTATGGATGACGCATTTAATGAATGCCATAGGAATGCGGTGGGACTCCGTGATGATGTGTGGTCTTCTGAATTCTAAGAGCTGCTGTTTCAGGTCATTTTGATGCACTATCTGGAGGGCTTACCACGAACACTCACATGGTGAGTGTGGGGATGTGCACATGGTAATGGAGCTAATGGTGTAAACAGAGACAGCTGGGAGCTGGCAGGAGGCTGCATAGTGACCGACAGGTGTCCTGGTCCTTCTGTCCCCTAACCCCAATTGTTCCAGTGAGTATGTGGGAAAGGAGGAATTAGAAAACAGGGGCGGTCAGGATGGAAATGACATCGGTTCTTTCAGGATTTAGAATTAGGAGCCCCCAGGCCTATCCCCCTGTAGGTATTTCCAAGGGAATGGGGACCGGGAGCTAATTTCCAACCCCTCTCACCACCTCCCCCCCTTTTATCAGGACCACAGTTAGTGGTTGCTATCAAGCAAGACAGGGCCCACCCTCAAAAAAGATGTCCCTTCTCTAGCTCCCTTCCATAGCCTTGAGGAAGCCAGGAAAGTCATTGGAGTCCAGAACTAAGAAAACCTACCACAGAAGCCTCATCCCCCTGCCTTCTCTTGTCCTTGGGAGAGCTGATGTAGTGATGCTCCTGGTTTCTTTTCTTTCTTTCTTCTTTTTTTTTTTTTTTCTGCAGTTTTTTTTTTTTTTTTTTTTTGGTTGGGGCTGGGTTTGAACCCGTCACCTCCAGCATATGGGGACGGTGCCCTACTCCTTTGAGTCACAGGCGCTACCCCCCTCCTGGTTTCTTTTCTTTTCTTTTTCTTTTTTGTTTTTTTTTTTTTTCATTTTGAGACAGACTCTCAGTCTGCCGTTGTCCTGGGTAGGCTGCCATGGTGTCATCATAGCTCACAGCAACCTCAATCTGTTTGGGTCAGGTGATCCTCCTGCCTCAGCCTCCCAAGTAGCTGGGACTACAGGTGCCTGCTACAATGCACAGCTAATTTTTCTATTTTTATTAGAGACAGGGTCTCACTCTTGCTCAGGCTGGTCTCGAACTCCTGAGCTCAAATGATCCACCCTCCTTGGCCTCCCAGAGTACTGGGATTACAGGTGTGTGCCCCTGTGCCCAGCCTACCCTTCCGTGCTGGGATTACAGGTGTGTGTCCCCGTGCTCGGCCTACCCTTCTGGTTTCTGTCCCCAAGCCTGTAACCAGGAATGTGCTGGTGACACCAGTGGGACCTCTAGAGGTCTGGTTGCAGAGCTCCAACCCCCCCCGCCCCGTCTACTTGTTCTGTACCCAAATTTTAAAAAAGACTTCAGAAACTCAGGACATCCTGGGTTTTGACTATGGCTTTAGAAACAGGGCTTGCAGCCCTGGCTCCCTCCCTGCCGTTCCTGGGCTCCACACAGCAGAGACAGAAAGGAGCCCATTCAAAGGAGGTGCAGGGGTAGGGCCCTGGTGGGAGCCTGGAAACCCTTTCTTGACTCTTGACCAAAGTCACTTTTCTTCCTATTTTTGTTAACACAAATCCCTAAGTGTGTTTGTGTCCAGAGAAAGTGCTATGAATAACTGATGATACATTTGTTGATGAACTTGTGAGTCACTGTGGGGGAGAGCGAGCCGGGAGAAAGAAGCAGGAGCTTTGGAGGCTGAATATAACGTGTCGTAAAATATCTAGCAAATGGTCATCCAAGCCACAGGGAAAAAGTCAGAGAGATGGGAATTTGCAAGCTGCCAGGATTTAAAAGCTATTTAATGCTAACCATCAGTGCCAAAGAGCTGAGAGCTTCTCTTCCTCTCTCAATTGGCAAGAACAGTTCCAATAATGTGGAAAGGCTTGGAGAGCGGTAGAGTGCGGGTGGGAACGGAGATCAGCCTGAGCTGAAAGACTTTTTGTTTGAGAAACCTTGTGAACGAGGGACCTCCTTGGAAGGCTCTTCACCTTGCCTTCTGCCTGTGCCTTCTCTCTCTAGATCTCTCGACAGGGGATAAACTCTAGACATGGGGCAAACAGCACGAAGACTCCAGTCAGTCATCTGGATGTTTCAAAACAGGTTTGGCATCAAGGAAGAAAAAAAAAGAGCCATACGACTGACTGAATTTGTCACTTTCCTTCCAAATGTTTTGATGTCACATAGACAAGGGCTTCAGTCTTTGGTAGCCCAGTGACTTGGCTATCTTTGTCATTCTAAGGGTTTGAGCTCCCAAGTTGTTTCTCCTAAAGGTAAGAGATCCTCCATTTTTAGGATTCACTTCCTCAGCCGTATTCTTTGGAGATATGCTTATTTTTAAGTCAAAGATGAAAAGAGTTTTCTTAATATTTTGGCTTGAAAGTCTCAAATCTAAACTTAGTACTCCTGAGTGTAAATTCATACCATAAGGCAGGATAAACAAAAGGAAAAGTGGCAGGGATATAATTTAGGTCGATGGAAATAACCATTCCAGATAACCGAGGCCTTAAGATATTTTGATTATAAGACGTTCTCCAAAGACATGGTATGATGGCTTCTTGAGTAGCCAGTGAAAGTGGATTTGGTGGCTTTAACCAACTAATCTATTAATTGTGCAAAAAAATCCATCCCTTTAGGGAAGTTACAATCTATTTGTTGGGGAGGCAAGCATTACATAAATGATATGAATACATAGCCTTTGAGTTCGGAAAACTAAGAGATCTTGGGGCAAAGGAGTCCCAAGAAGAATGACACAGAAAAATTCCTCTGTGTGGAGCAGGAACCAGAAAGTAGCTCTTTTCCTTCATTCTTTTATTCTTGTTGCTCCTACTAGTTTGGTTTCCTAGAATGTCTTTTCTCCTACTGCCTGTCTAGCCCAGTCCAACGCTTCCTTGAGGCCCGCTTAAACAAATCTGCAGATTCCTTCCTGACTGTTCCAATCTTCATTCATCTTTACCGCCTTTGAAATCTTACAGCACTTCAGAGTCTGCCCCGTTCACCTGGCACGTCATGCTCCTGTGTATTAGAGCCTGTTTGAAGGAAGATTAATCTATTCACTGATTAATTGTAAATTCTTTTTGGCAGGTGCTCAAATCTTTAAAACACATCTCTGTCCCACAGAGCTTCGAACAGTTATGTTTGTTCAGTCCATGCTGTCTCTGTGGGTATGCGCCAGTGTCCCCCCAGCAGGCAGTATATAGAATAGGCTGCTGGTGGTTGAGGATTGTGGAAGGATGGTGGAAGAAGACAGAACGTTTGGTAAGCCTCGGCAGATGCTGCCAAACTAGCACATTCAGGTTACAAAACACAGGCTTTGAGCAGTTTTTAGTCCGGAAGTTCCCCTATGGTTGTGATGGTTAAAGCAGGTGGGAGAGTTCAGAAAAGTTGTAAATGGAGTGAAAAATTAATTTACTGAGAGGGAAAGTTTATCAGCAGTTCCATTTTCATTTTTAAACATGCCTATAAGAGAACAGAAGTAGGGAAAAAATGAAGGAAAGAAAGAACTGAGAAGAAAATAAAAGGGAAAAAAAAGTGGGGGGTAGGTGGGTGGGTTGAGTGGGGACACACCAGACTCAGCCTTTGCCATCCGCAATTTCATAATACGGTAATTTTTAATATTAAAAGTAAATTGTACATGTATTTTATAAACAATACGCATAAAATAGATCATATTCTAAACCCTTTTCTTTCTTAAAATGCTTTTTCACAGTAAATTTTGTAGGTGTTAGATTTTTCCCTCAAAGTAATAGTGCAATTGGAAGCAGGGAACCATGGCGGTGGATCAGGACCCCCTAGTACAAGTCCTTGTAGATCTCCTGCAGGAGCGGGTGAAGGCTCATGTCTGTCTCCGTCTTCTTTATCACCTGCAGGAGCTGCACGTGTTCTGTGACGATCTGTCTGAGGTCTGTCATTTTCTGGAGCAGCTTGGCAAAGAGCTGAGAGGACTCGGGGTGGTTCAGCTTGAGCTGGAGCTCCAGGGCTTGCAGCAGGTTGTCCTGGATGTCCTCGATGGGCTTCACATTCAGCAAACCAGGCCGATCTGGGGAGCAGAACGGGAGACACAACAGGGGCTTGAGTCAGAGAGTCCTCCGGGCCCCACCTCTGCAGGGCCCAACCACTCAACTGGTTTGTTTTAGTTTGTTTGTTTTGCTTTATTTCTTAAATGGGGGCGGACAGAAGGTAAGCAGAATTGAGGATGAAATTAAAACCAAGCCAATCAGAGCTCTTTCCAGAGGATTTATTTTCCTGCCTAGGACTGAATCTGGTGGTGATGTAACATGGCATCTAAATAACCCTGTCCCCAAACTGAGGCCTCTTTTGCTCATGGGTCCACTCTGGAATCTGATTTTCAATCTCTGCTCCTTCCTAACCAATCTGTGTGTTTATAGCCTCTATCTTCTTTCTTAGCACAGCTTCATACGTAGTATATTTCATTTCAACATGACAAAACGTAGTTTTTTAAATGCTGATGCCGTTCAGAAGGGTAGACCCCTAACAATTTAGTAGCAGTCTCTTTTGAGTGGTAAGACTGTAGGTAATTTTCACTAATTATTTTTGTTTCAGTTTGTGAAATGACAGCTTAAAATTACAGTAAGTTGACCACCCAATGGACTGTAACAAACTGGTCAGCATACAGAGGGGGTCAACATAAGGAACCAGGCTTACTGTGCTGATATGTAAATATGCATGTCCGGTCTGTGAAAATTAGGCCAAATTAAGAAAGTGGTCAGTGTAGGGAGATGGTCAACTATACTTTTACGCTTGTTTTGTTCTTCTTCACATAAATCTTGTTAGATTTGTTCTGAGATACTTTTATGGCTTCTTTTGTAAATGGACTCTTCCTTTTCATTACATCTTCTAACATATCTCTGCTGATGTGTAGAAAAATTATGCTAATTTTACTGTATTGAAACTATTTCAATTTTTTGAACTCTTGTCAGTTCAAATAGTTTTTTTTTTTTTCCCCCCCAGACAGAGTCTCACTCTGTCACCCTGGGTAGAGCACCGGGGCATCATAGCTCACAGCAACCTCAAACTCCTGGGCTCAAGTGATCCTCTAGCCTCAGCCTCCCATGTAGCTGGAACTGCAGGCACCTGCCACAAGGCCTGGCTAGTTTTTAGAGATGGGGTCTCACTCTTGCTCAGGCAGGTCTCTAACTCTTGAGCTCAGATGATCCTCCCACTTCGGCCTCCCAGAGTGCTGGGATTATAGGAGTGAGCCACCGTACCTGGCGTCCAAATAATTCTTAATCATGGATTTTTACTTTTGGAGAGTAGACAATTACATCTGCAAATACAGTGTAGTTTTATTTATTTCTTCTTTTGCAGTGTTTATACTTCTCATTTCTTTTCCTTGCCATACTGTGATTGCTAAAACCTCCAATATGGTATGAAATAATAATAGCAATAGCAAGTTTTCTTATTTTACCCCTAACTTTGAAGGAAACGCTTCTGATGGCTCACTAACTCATATGATGTTTGTTATAGAATATGGTGGGTATGTTTTATTCCTGCCTGTCCCAGAGCTTTGAAGTTTTCGTTTTAGACAGGAATGTTGCTGAATTTTATCAAATGCTTTAAAATTTTTCTATCAAAGGAGAGAGGCTGTGATAGCGTTTTATCTTAACCTTAGTATCGTGAATAATATTAATAGATTTCCTTATACCTTTGCACTCATTTGCTAATATTTTATTCAGCGCTTTTATATTTGAAGATGATATAGACCTAGAGTTCTTTTTGGTGCCATCTTTTGCCTGTTTGGGTAATACATGTTAACTAGTCCGAGTTAGAGGTTTTTCCTCTATGTCTGTAGAGTAGTTATCTGTTCCTGAGAATCTGTTTGCAGAATCATCTAAGCTAGTGATAAATCCACCACCAGCTTAAATTCTCTCCCATAGCTCTGAATCTATTCAGTCTCTCTATTATTTATAAACTAAAATTTTAGTAACTTATATGAGAACCGAGTTGTATATGATACTGTCTTAGAATTTGAAATCTATTATTTTTATTAGTTGGTCCTTTACTTAATGCTCTTTGTGTATTATCTCATTAAGAAATCTGATTGTTCCAAGGTTTATCTATGTTTTTGCTTTTTAGAAAGTAGAGCTTTTGGTTTTATTAATAAACTCTGTTTTTAAAAACTGTTTCCAATGCATCTAATTCCTTATTCTTTTTTTTTTTTGGCTGAGGCTGGGTTTGAACTCGCCACCTCCAGCATATGGGACCGGCACCCTACTCCTTTGAGCTACAGGCACTTCCCTCTAATTCCTTCTTTTTCACTTTTTTTAGGTTTACTTTCTTCGCTCGGTTTTGTGAGTTGAATGCTTAATTCATTTCATTTCGGTATTTTTAAAAACACGTTTTAATAATACATTTTCTAATAAATATAAATAAGGCTCTAACTTTTCCTGTTACACACCACTGTGGTCTCATCACATGGGCTTTAATGAAGAGTCCTCTAACAGTGCTTTTCTAAATTGACCGTCTTACAACTTTAACTTTGTTTTTAACCCAAGAGTTATAGAGAAAGACATTTTAAAATTTCCAAATAGGAAGTTTGGGTTTTGGCTTTTGTTTCCTATTTTTTAAATTTTATTTTCTAATTTCTAAGTTTGCTGCCTTGGGTCAGAATATAGGTTTTCTCACTAAGGCTCCCCAGAGCCAGGGTTTCTGTACAACATTTCAGGACACTTGCTTGACAATCTTGGATTAATTTCAAATTTAAGCTCTTGAAGGTCATTTACTCTCTTAAAATTCTGAACTCTTTCCTCCTTTACTGTGTGCATTTTACCTGCCTTTTAACACCCTTCATGACCTGGTCCTGGTCGCCTGTAGCCTCCATTTCTTTAACGGTCCCTTGGCTCTATATTGAGGGGTATTAAGCTACTTCTGTGCCAAGTTCCTCAAACACCCAATGTTGGGTCAGGACTCTGTGCTTAAGCAGATTCTGTTCCTCTTCCCCGAGACATCATCCCCTTCCCTTCGGCCTGTAACGGGACTGTCGGGGAGTCATTCCTTGACAGGGATCCCCTCCTTTCCCCTGTTCTTCTAATCGCCTTTCTCGGGGGCCCCCACAGCACCCTATAAACACCTCAGTTATGTTCATCACCAGATTATGTTCACGGAATGCTTACTGTTTCCCAAGGACTGTGCTAAGGGCCTCACGCACAATGAGTCTCTTAATCTCTACACTAACCCTGTGAGGACATACTTTACGGAGAGGGAAATTACCATGCAAAGAAGGGAATTAAACCTTGCCAACGTATGCCACTTGCAAGTGAATGGCTGACGTCTGGCTGTAAGTCTGACATCTGGCTGTAAGTCTGTCTGATTCCACGTGCTCTACCCCTAAGCCAAGGACCTAATAGTGTCGGTACTGAGTCTCTTGTCCCTCCTCTCTCAAGGCTGTAAGGGCAGAAATTTGTGTCCTGTCTCTGAACCATCGGTGGAAACACAGGACGTTCTCGGTTGACTGAGTTAATCAGTGAGAGGGTTGTTCTGGCCAAGAGCCCTGGATGCAAACAGCACAGTTCTCCGGGTTGGTGAACAAGCAAGGAAGTCTTCTGTAAGTGGTGTATTCTTCTATCTAATAAACTCGAGTAACTTTTACCTGTAGGGTGAGGCTCAGGAGAGCAATGTGAGCACCCAGAGCCGTCTCAGAGCGGGATTTTCACAACTGTAAATGTTCTCCTAAATTAACTTTCAGAGGTACCTTTGCTTGCCATTACAGAAGGAAATTGTCTTGGGTTTTTTCCTCTTAACTCCTCCAACACATCCCATTAAACTGGGATACGCATCCTTTTTTTCTTTTAAAAATTTCATTTAATTTTTGAATCATCAGCAAATAAAAAAAAAAATTTTCAGATTCTGAGAAGGAATCGTGCCCTTTTGAGAGCTGTGCGGCTTTCTCTGCTGCTGTAGGATAAGAAAAACCACTGATGCTTCCAGGAAAGCTGGATCCTCCCTCTTAACAAATGTTCAAGATCTCAAAGGCCAAGGGCAGTGTGCATGCATGTGCATCTGAGTGGCAGCAATTTGGGTAAAGACAGGTGTTGAGTGAGGCTCTTCGGGGCTGAGACCACACAGCCAGGCTCTCTGCAGCCTGGGCACTGGCTCCGTGAGCCGTTTCTCTGTCCCCCTTCCTCTGGAGCAGCATCAGTGGGGTCAAAAATTCTGCTGTAGAGGTGATGTTAATCTACTAGATCTCATTTATCAAACAATCGAACCCTAAACTGTATAAGGCCGGCTGGAAAGTCTTGGCTTGGTGCAGTATAACGGAGCCAGCCCCTCTAGGAGTAGGAAGAATCTGGTTTGGATTTTCAAACCTCTCTTTGGCAAGTTATTCCTTATGATGTGATAGATGAAGTTTGGCTGAGAGGCTGAAATTTTGCCATAGATTAAGTACATTTTCTGCAATGACAAGTTAGATCATTTACAGATCAGTCCCACTGTCCCCCTGACTGAGCCTCTGTCAGAGCGAAATGGTTCCGGGAAGGAAGGCAGCAGGGGGGCAAGTCCCATTTTCTACTTCTGGGGCTTCACTCACCAGCTCTGTGACCTGGGGAAAACTCATGAAGGTCGCTAGGTTCAATTTCTCCTCTGTAACTAAATAGATTATCACTAACACCCTATCCAAAGTTCTAACATTTACTCTCATTTGTATTAATAATTTCCTCTGTATAGGCTCATTAACCAAGAATCTAACTATTATTCTTCACCGCCCTCCATAGCACCAATGACGGGTAAGATTCCCAAAGCGGGGACAACCTAAGACAGGATATAGAGAGGCTGCATGGTGGATTACATTCATAGTACCCAAAGATAGGTAAGATCACTCTGCATTCAGTCAACCTAAGATAGGGACCAAACCATTGATGTTTGTATCCCCATGATGGGTAAGACTGAAACTACAAGAGCAGGCAACCTAAGACAGGGGCTATGTTTTTCCACCATACAAAAAACAAAAGTGGGAATTGTTGGGCCCTGCCATGTGCCTGAGGCCTAGTGCAACTTCCCGAGCCTGACTAGAAGTAGATCCATCGAGCTACTTCCGCGTAGCAACGACTCAGCAAGGCCCGGCCTGAAACTGCCTCTACCTAGATACAGCCATGCCACTGGCCTGACCCTGTCACGCACCTCTTCCTCTGTCTTCTTTCTCCGCCCCTTCTCCACAATAAAAAAATAAAATAAATAAATAAATATAAAAAACAATAATAATAAAGTAACATAAACTGCAGAAAAAAAAAAAAAAAGATGAGGTATATATTAACCAGTGTGATGTAAGTGTTCCTAATTCTATATGAAATCAGCACACTGTACCCCATAAATACATTAATGTATACATGAGGTATGTGTTTATGATTTAATAATAAAAATAAAATTTGCACTAAAAAAAAAAAAAAATCTACCCCTCTTTACATTTTATAGACCCTTTCCATTTCTTTTTCTCTATGGCACTTATAACCATCCTAGAGAACACACAATGAACTTTATTTTTATAATCTATTTCCATCCATACACAGTATGATCCTGTTATATAAAATAAACAGATACATATTAATATTTGCACTTAACAGACCAGAAGGATACCAACCAAACTGTTTTTAATTCTGGAGCATGAGACAGGGCTATAGCTTTTCACCATTTACTGCATGTAGTTCTCCATTAGTTGAATTTTGGCAAGCAAGTGATATTTTAAATGTTTTAAAAGACTAGAAGGCCTCATTTGCTAGTGTGTCTGTCTATGTCTGATTTCCTAACTTTTCTCTTTCTAAGAGTGGCCTATCCTAGAAATATGAGGCCTTCTAGTCTTTACTGACTTTTCAAAACAGAAGTTTACTATATTTAATTTCTTAATTTGCTTTAACTTCCTAAGCTATTACCTTTGAAATAACTTTTATTGACAAGTACAGGGCTATGCAATTCCATTTCAAGCACAGTCTGGACTCCTACGCCCTTTCTAATCTATGTACTCACCTAGTAGTGAGGATTGCATATCCTCTCTTAGGGGTTTATAGTGTTCAATCCCTTTCAAACCCACCATCCTTTCTAGACTATTGGTCAAATGATTAACTTCTCTGGTGAGCTTACTGATGAAATGGAATGTACTGGAGTGAAAAACAAAATAGGCACCTTTGTTCTTTGTTTCTTTGTTCAAAATAAGAATCTTTGTTCTTTTCATAAGTGTTTGAACAAAAATTTTCTACATATTACATTTGCGATTGTGGCAAAAGCAAGACTTTTCTTATTTAGAATCTCATGTTACTTACTTGTATTGTACTTGAAGAGAAAACTCTTTTAATGAAAAGTCAGTGGGATGTGGGTTGTAATGGAGCGACATTCGCACTGGTATAAATTCTCAGTATTCTAGGCTAATAAAAACTATAATGGGAAAATATGAATAATCCGCAAATAATCCCCATTTGGTTTTAAAATTAATTAAATGCCCTTTTAAAATCTAGCTTGTCTTTTTAATATGTGTTTCTTGAATTAATAATAAGATTAATTTCTGGTTAACACATGGGCTGGCAATTTTTGAGAACAGGGGCCATATCTTATTCATTTTGAACAACCAAAGCATTTTTCTCATTGCCTTGCATATGTGGTAAGTCCTCAATAGATGAATAAAGTCTTGGATGGATGAGAAAAGGTATAGAAACTAACAAGCCTGAAATGACAATCATCAAAATAAAAGATTATCAATATTTTTTTCACTTAAAATTATGTATATTTAATATTGGGCTCCCATAATATAGAAAAGTCAGAAATCATCTACTTTTTCAAGCTGTTTATTGCCTTAAACCACTTTTATCCCACACTTCTAAATGAATATTTCATGTTAGTTTGTCATTATAATAAATTGTTTAATAATGGGTAGGCTTATTCTTCTTTTTCTGTCTTATGATCCTAAGCAACTTAGAAAAGATTCCCCAAGATCCTCTTGTTCATTCATATTAACTGTCATTTTATTGAGGCCACGTTTTCCAATGAAAGCATTATTTATTTATTTATTTTTATTTATTTATTTTTGAGACAGATTCTCACTATGTCATCCTCAGTAGAGTGCTGTGCCATCACAGCTCACAGCAACCTCAAATTCTTGGGCTTAAGTGATTCTCTTTCCTCAGCCCCCCCCCCCAGTGCTGGGACTACAGGTGCCCGGCAAAATGCTTGGCTATTTTTTTCTTGTGGTTGTCAATGTTGTTCAGCTGGCCCAGGCTGGGCTCGTACCTGCCAGTTAGATGCAGTTGGCTGGTTCTGAAACCATTGTGCTACATGCGCTGAGCCGAAATCATTATTTCTTTGGCTGTACTTAAAGAAAGTCAAGGAATGGGATTCAAAGAATTTTGGAAGGAATGCTGATTAGCTATCCTTCTAAACTATGTGTCTATATGTGTACACATTGTAGTCAAAGGTGCAAAAGAAACAAAAAATTCATTAAATGGGTATATGGTCCTTAAATCAGAAAGAAAATTTTATAGAGATGCCTAATATTAATTTTTATGCTACTAGTACTACCCTTTAAAACTGAAGTAAATTGTAATAATAACCAGTGATTGTCTATGAAAATGTCATTTTCTTTTAACCATTCCTATGAATAGAATTTTTTAAATCTTGAAAAGATTTTATTAAAAGCATGTATTTGAAGTAAGAGCTTTTCTCTCTGTCATCTGATTACACTTAGCAATAACAACTTGGAACAGTTAGACACATTACAAATCCACAAAAGCATGAAAATAATAATGTATAAATTTCTAACCTTGAGATCTCATGAACTCCAGTATTTTCGTGAAGGCTATGCCTCTGCAAACATTTTTTCAGTCTGTTGATATCTCCTTATTTTTTCCTTAAAAAAGAAAATATGTTTCAATACATTACATAAGGTTTTATGTACAGAGAGTAAAGCTAAGTACAGAGTTCAAACATCATAATTACACAGGGGAAAATCAAAAAGAATCTTGAATTATAAGGAAGGCATTAAATATAGAACTGAAAATCGTATCATATATAATTTAGCAAAGAAAAAATATTCTTCCTAGAACAATGCAGTAAAACTTTAATTCATTTATTTACCTGTTGCTCAATCAACAAGTATTATTATAGACAATAAGTTAATGATATATACATTTTATGAATCAGTGTTACACGAGACATAAACAATTTTCTAGTCGCTAGGAGTTTCATACAGTTAAGACACAAAAATCCAGGGAAACCAAAGTGTTGTACCATTTGATAGCTGATGAAAATCCCAGTGTTTCTTATCCTTCCTGTTTTGTTTAAAGGAAAGCATTTAATTCTAAATTAACTCAAAATGTATATAATTTGAGGCTTAAGATAACTTAGGATTTAAGAAAATAACAAAACATTCTTTAAAATAGACATGCTTTAACAAAAATCTTATTTTTTACTGTTACGGTGACAAAGACTAAGCATGGTGGCTCACACGTGCAATCCTAGCACTCTGGGAAGCTGAGGCTGGTGGATCGCCTGAGCTCAGCAGTTTGATAGCAGCCTGAGAAAGAGTGAGACCCTGTCTCTAAAAAGTAATAGTTGTGCATTGTGGCAGGTGCCTTAGTTGCAGCTACTTGGGAGGCAGAGGCAAGAGGATCACTTGAACCCAAGAGTTTGAGGTTGTTGCAAGCTATGATGTCACCGCATTCTATCATGAGGGCAAATTATTTTTCTATCTAAAAAAAAAAAAAAAAAAAAAAAAAAAAATTACAGTGACATAATTCAAATGATTAGTGCAACAACTTAAAGAGATGGTGAAATTCTGGCAATCGGGATAACTACTTTTTATTTGCCCAGACTTAAATCTATATAATCAATTTTTCTAAATCTCTAATGAATTTTCAACACTTACATGCTAAGGTAAATATTACTATGTCCATATACAAATGTAAACATATTCCTTCAAAATTATGTAGAAAAATTTGTGAAGAGGAGTTCACTTATTGTGTTTCCACAATAGGCATAACTGAATTATCACTGATGATAGTCAGTGATAATAGCTAGTGTAGAAATATCACAAATGTCTTACTTGAATGAAGAAATACCCGGAGCAGGCAAGTTATGCTGCTGTCACTTGAACAAACTTAAAATGTAAAAATCTTTGAGAAAAAAATATTATCTCAGAAAGATTATTTCTCCAGGGGCATTCAACTTGAATACTTTCCTTATCTGGGATAAAGATTTAGAACAAACTAGAATATCTGTGATACAACAATAGTACAGAAATTCCAAGTTGTGATTAGAATTGTAGAGCTAATAGAGGTTACTGAGCTCAGTTTGGTTCTTAGCTCAGATTCAGCAGAAGAACTTAAGGAATCTCAGAAAGATTGATTCAAAATCTATTTATTTCATTATTATAATTTTTTATTGACCAATGACACTATGTTTTTATTGTGTATAACACAGTATTTTGAAGTATACATACAGGGTAGAATGATTAATTCTAGTAATTAATAAATTAAATTAATCACATAGTTCTTATTTTTGTGGGAAGGCATACAAACCTCCACTACCTTTACATTTTTCAATAATACAATATATTATCAGTACCTGTAGTCACCTTGCTGTATAGTTTTAGGTATAACTTTAAATAACCTAAAAAAACTATGCCCAGAGCATTATACACTTAAGTGGTGGTACAATGGAGACATTGAAGAAATAACTTGAGCCACCCATTGTAATCATTTTAAGAAACATTTCAGGGTGGCTCAAAGAAGTAGGGCGCCAGCCCCATATGCCGGAGGTGGCAGGTTAAAACCCAGCCCCGGCCAAAAACTGAAACAAAAAACAAAAAACAAAAAAAACAAAACATTGCAGAATATAACTTTTCCTGTTTTTTTCTGTTCAAGAAGAATATCCTGAGATTACAATCCAAGAAATTAAAAACCAACAAGCAAGTGCATACTAAAAGATCTCTGTTTGAAAGTGTTCATTGAATAGACTTTGAAAAATTATTTGCAACTAAAACAAAATAATAAAACAAATTAGATGCTGAGTTAAATATGCCTAGGAATGTCATTCCTAATTTCAACTCAAATTTTCTTATTAATGAAAATGAATTCCATATTATTTAAAAGTCATTTTTTAAATCCATTGTAGTATCATGTAAAATGTTACACTAAAAATATTTTACTGCTATAAAAAAATGGGAAATGTCCTATTCAGCTTATGTTCCCTAGTTTACAAATGAGAAAATTGATTAATTTATATTTGTGGCATACAGGTAAATCTAAGGGAAGATATTAAGCATTTTTGACTTCCAGTTATTAAATTGAAACAGAATATATAATGTATTTTACAACCAAATAAATAAGAAATTCTTTCAGCATTAAGGTATATAGAGAAAAGCAAAAGTGTTGACAATTCAGTGATCTTAATTTATATACTTGTATTTCAGACAGAGGCAATGGTACCTTAGCTGTAGAAATAGACCCTCAAACTCTAACCTGTTTGAAGGCAAGGATATAAAAATAAGCTTTACGGGTAGGACTAACCCTAACTGCAGCCAGTGGAGCAGAGGGAGTCTACCCCAAGGGGAAAAGAAGACAAGAATAAGTCATATTAAATGCAAAAACCCAAGTACTGGGGATCTGGCAACCATTGTCTTTTCTGTGTCCAATAGTTTATGATAGAAACATTCCAGTTCAGCACGTGGCTAGGTGCAGAGGAGTTCGGGGCATGAGCTGTGTGAGACTGTCTTAAGAAAACAACTTGTGTGTGCACATGCAAGTGAGAAAGAGAACTGAAGGAGTCGTGTTGCTGAAATCTACAGCACTCACTCTGAGGCACCGTTAGAGAGGAACCATCGCTGGGTGGTGTGCCTCAGGAAAGTTAGGGCTCAGCAACTTCTAGGCACATCAGGGTTGGTCTACACAGGACAGGTGGCAACTGCCGTTTTGCCTGAAATCCTATCTTTATGAAGTGACCAAGACTGAGTTGGATAGTGCTAGCACAGCCCGTATCACCACACGAGTGGGATCCTGGTACTATGGTTGGGCTTAGTGGTAACAAATGACATCTTGGACTGATATGAGCATAAATAGAATCATCCCAGGAACTATAAAAATTGTTTGAGGAAGGTGAAACCTGTAGAATGGGAATGTGTGTACTAATATCATTTGTCCTCACGTGCCTGTGTTATGTTCATCTAAAGAATCCCAGAGTTGACTGGGAAGTTGAAGTTGACATAGATCTGTATCATCATTTAGAAATGTGTCTCTAACACTTGTGATTCACATTGAATCTTTTCCAATAGGTGGGGTTTTATTGAGAACAAGAAAACCAGGTTTTTTAACTTGTGGAAATCCCTTAAATGTTGCAATGCTGCAGGGAAAGGTGAAGGCCAACATTTCTTGCTTCAACCTCTTTGACTTCCTGATTGACCACACACATTACTGCAAACCCCAGTCACCATTCCAAGTGGCCAAGATCAAGGCACTCTTCCTTGTTTGTCAACATTTTCTCTCAATGTCACCTTTAGTACATCAGCGAGTCACATGGCTCTTATTGTCATGTTTTAATCAATAGCCAACCTAGCCTGCCTTCACTGAGATTACTGAAGGTCAAATCTCAGTAATAGCATTGACTGAATTATAAAATCAACTTGTATTATTTTCAACAAATAATTCAATAATTAGCTATAAAGAAATATAACTTGTTTGAAACTTGTTATGTATCTTGTTCCTGCCTCTTGAAAATATATTTTGCAAGTCTTTTGGTTTTGAGAATAAACACATTTTACCCATAATCAGAGAATTGGAAACCTCTAAGCTGGCAACTTCTGCATGTATAGAAGCCTTGATCATATAAGAGTTTAAATACATCAGAAGGGAATATCGATTTATGAACACAAGCAGAGAAATTGTCTGATGTTTTTAAAATGATAATAAAACTTACAAGTCTGGTATAATATTTTAACTGTAATTGCATCTCAAAATACAGCATTGCATAAGTAAAATGCCTATAACCAGGAAAAGCATAATTTACTCTGAAAGACAACTTTTGACAGAAGCAAAGGACTTGGGCAAAAAAAAATCTAGCAAAAGAGAGAAATTCTGCCATGCAGAATTTAATCCTATTATTTTAGAAGAAGAAAACTCCACTAATAGTCACGTTTGTTCTATTTCATATCATTTTTTAAATAACAATCTTACTCCAGTTCTGTACTTTCACACACATGGTGAAGTGCAACTGTCAAAAATGTATGTATCCCACCAAAGAGATCTACAAATTTAGTGCAACTCTGACTAAAACACCAACATCATACTTTGAAGAACTTGAAAAAGTAGTTCTTTGTTTGATATGGAGCCAGAAAAGAAAGACCTGAATAGCCAATGCAATTCTAAGAAATGAAAACAAATCTGGAGGCAACACATTACCAAACTTTAACTTATACTACAAGTCCTTAGTGATTAAAACAGCATGGTACTGGCATAAAAATAGAGACATAGGTTTATGGAAGAACCTAGAAATAAAACTAGTCACATATCACCAACCGATCTTTGGTAAACAAAACAAAATCATACACTGGGGAAAAGAATCCCTTTTTTATAAATATTTCTAGGAGAACTGGTTAACCACATGGAAAAGACTGAAACTGGACTTGCACCTCTCACCACTTACAAAAATTGACTCATGCCAGGTAAACTATTTAAATCTAAGACATGAAATGATAAAAACTGTGGAAGAAAATGTGGAACCATATTGACCCAGAAAAGGATTTTATGGAGAAGTCCCATTGTCAATTGCAGCAACACCAAAAATAAATAAATGGGACCAGATCAAGCTAAAAAGCTTCTGCACAATGAATGGGACAACAACTAAAGCAAACAGACAACCTTCACGATGGGAGAAAATATTTGCATGTGATGAACCTGACAAAGGCCTAATAAGCAGAATCTACAGAGAATTCAAAGTAATTAACAACAACAAAAAAAGAGCAAACAGTCCCATTTATCATGGGGCAGAAGACATGAACAGAGCCTTCTCTGAAGAAGACAGCAATTGGCTAGCAAACACATGAGAAAATGCTTATTGTCCCTAATCATCAGAGAAATGCAAATCAAAACTACCTTGAGATAACACCTAAGCCCAGCAAGAAGAGTTCACATCACAAAGTCTGAAAGCTGCAGATACTGGCATGTGTGCAAATAGAAGGGAAAACCCATACGCTGTTAGTGGGATTGCAAACTAAGATAACTTTTTGGAAGAAGTATGAAGAACACTAGAAGAACTAAAAATAGACTTTTAATTGGATCCTGCAATCCCATTACTAAGTATCTACCCCCCCCCAAAAAAAAAAAAACATTTCACTATAAGGATATTTGCACTCAAATGTTTTTAGCAGCTCAATTCACAATTGCAAAGATGCGGAAACAACCCAAGTGCCCATCAACCCATGTAATGGATAAACTGGGTTATACGTATACCTTGGAGTACTATTCAGCCATAAGGAGAGATAGAGATTTCTCACCTTTTCTATTTACCTGCAAGGATTTGGAGAACATCCTCCTAAGGAAAGTATCACAGGAATGGAAAAGCAAGCATCAAATGCAACCAATTCTAATATGAAAGTCATAGATCAGTGGTTCTCAACCTTTCATAGCAATGAAAACAATTTTATGGTTGGGGGTCACGACAACATGAGGGACTGTATTAAAGGGTCACGGCATTAGGAAGGTTGAGAACCACTGTGGTAGATGAACAACATACCCACATGAGAGAAAAACATTTAAATTCAAGAACGGGGGAGAGAGGGGGGACTGTGGTAAGTTCTTACCTATCTGGTACAATGTAGGGGTATAGGACACACCTTCTGGGTAAAGGGCTTCAAATATAACTTGGACTTTACCTAACAAATGCAAACATTGTAACTTAATTAAAAAAATATATGTAGCCTGTAATCCACTCATTTTTCAAACAAAAATGAATTTGTATTTTTCAAATATATGTTGAAATACAAAAAGCAGTATCACATGACAAAAATGTTTATAAAATGATGATAACACTTAGTTTTTCTATTTTAGTAAAGTGGACAATAGTTATCATTAGAAAACTAATTCTAGTTAAACTATTTATTGATGAAGTGGTCACTATGGGATTCTTCTATTCAATCACCTATGCTCAAAAGTGCACAAAAAATTCTTCTAAAAATTTCAGGCAATTCTCTATTTCAAGTCTTGGGAAGAGATATTACAACTGCTGGGAATTTACAAGAGTTATAAGACATTGTAGACCATAATTTTGGTAAAAGTTAAAAAAACTAAAGAAGTAGATGAATCTGTAAAAAACTGTAAATTAGTAAGACTAGCCATAGAAGAACTTCAAACTAAACTAGACAGATTACTATAGAAGGGATTGAGAAACCTGTTTCAAGTTCTACAATTTGAATGGTCAAATGAAAAATTAATTTTTAAAATACAGTCTACAGTGTGTAAGGAAGCCTTAGAGAACCTTTATAACATTGTTTAAATCATAGACTTCACGAATGAAAATTTGTATCGATCTCTAAATATTTTTCTCTTATTTCATTAATGTTCACCTTCCCCAGTTACTCAATTTCGAGTTCATTAATCAACATGGCTGTCTCTCTTCCTTGCCTATACAATCATCTCCAAGGTCTTTCTATCTCTCTTCTTTAGACTAGTGTGACAACAAAAAGCACATGGTTAAATTCAACTCTCCCTGTTATGAACCTGCCTCTGAACCCTGACCAGATGACTGTGAATAGAAAAAATATAGAATGTTGTGTTATTGGCATAACTTTTCACATATGACCACAAACTTTAAGTGGGTGTCCAGTACAATTTTGTCACATTTCTCCTGTTAATTCGTGCTTCCACTCAGTGATATCATTCAAAGAGACGCCCTCCCACATTCCTTCCCATCCCTTCACTCTCAATTTATGACATTGTGTCTAAGAAAATGGAAAGAGCCAAAGTTAAATTTCCTTCCTTTCCTGCCACCATATCCTCTATACGCCTAACATTGATACTCATATAATCTACCTTCCATTCTGCTATGATGGAAAAACATCTTTCTTTACCTAAAATTAACCCTTTCTCTTAAGCCTTAGATTTCATTTTCTCTTACCAATGTAGGTTTTTATTACTTTAATTATACCTTCTTTCTCCCACATCATCATTGTTTTTCCATTTCACTAGACTACTCCCATCTATATGCAAATATGTTATAATGTCTCTTATCTTAAAATTATTATTTTCACTTACTTGCACTTCCCATCTCATTATCACTCAAATTCTCTGCTCCATTTTATCATAAAATCTTTCAAAAGCTGGCACTCTTCATTCCTCAGCTACACTTCTATGTTGAACCCCCTACAAATTAGGCTTTATTTCCACAATGCTACTGAAATACTACGTAAGGTGCGCATGAACTACAGTATGGCCAAATCCAACAGTCCATTCTGAGTCCTTATCTTCCTGAGTCTCTGAGTTTGACTCAGATAATCACTTTTTTTTCTTGAAAAATTTCTTCACTTGGCTTGTAGGATACCACACATGCCCAGCTTGCCTCCTAACTTATTTGTTGCCTTTTCTCAACCTCTCTGCGCGAAGATGCGCGCTTCAGGCTTCCTCCTCCCTTAGCTTTACCATTTCAGGAAAAACATCACCATTTATTCAATTCTTCAATTACAAACCTAGCTCCTTAGTGAAATGGCTTATTATAGGACTGAGGCAGAGGAAATACGAAATAAGCCTGAATTTCTTCCATTCTTCCTGAACTCTATGTGCTTAGGTGGATTCAGTGGACTCTGTCCTGGGAAATCAAACTCAGTTGCCTGTCTTTGAATAGCATCATCTACTGTTAACTCCAAAATTTAGATCTCTCAGCTAAGCTCTTTTCCAAGCTTTCAACTCATATCCAGTGCTTACTCGATTTTACAGCTCCACATGAATAGCTAATAGGCTTCTCAAACCTAATAGACCCAGAAAAAAAGATGCGCGCTTCAGGCTTCCTCCTCCCTTAGCTTTACCATTTCAGGAAAAATCATCACCATTTATTCAATTCTTCAATTACAAACCTAGCTCCTTAGTGAAATGGCTTATTCTAGGACTGAGGCAGAGGAAATACGAAATAAGCCTGAAACATTGTGTAGTGCCAGAAAGTAAGGGAAGAAAAAAAGACAATCAAAATCATGTCAACAGTATACAATACCCAACCTGAAAGAGCTCTCAAGGGTCAAAGTTGGAAGAATTTAGCCAACAAAAATTACTGGCAATCTTAGATTATAACCCAAAGAATAAAATGAATGCGTCCCTACTGATATAAGTAAATTACCAAATAAATAAATAAATAAAGGGAAAGAAAAAAATTTCCTTATAAAAGCTTTCCAATAACATATATAGATACTCCCTCTTCAAGAAGAGGAGTTGAATCCCCACTCCCCATTTTGAGGGTGAGCTGGGTTAGTGAGTTGTTTCTAAAAAAAAAAAATTGAGTATGAAAAAATAAAAATAGTAATGAGTAATATTGCTGTGGAGAAACCTGCAAGGTACTATTTCAAACAATTGACAAACATTACGATAACTAGTATTACATCATGTTGATGTTATATTCTCTTACAGATGCTTCGTTAAGAAGAATACTTTACTTCTATGGTATTCTTCCCCAAACCTCATACTTTCTGTCTAATCATAAGAAAAAATTAAAAAAAATTAAGATTGAGGAACATTGTGACAGAACCTGACTAATGCTTTTCAAAAAAGGCTTGATAATGAAAAATAAGGAAAGACTGAGGAATTGTCACAGATGAAGGAGACTAAAGAGACATAATGGCTAAATTCAATGTGATATCCTTGATTAGATCCTAGATCCCAGAAAGTACATCCATGGCTAACCTGTAAAATCTGAGTTTGTTCTTTGGGTAATAGGACCATATCAATGATAACTGCTTAGTATTGACAAGTTTGCTATGGTTATGCAAGAGGACAAAGTCGGGGAAGTTGAGCATAGGATTCATTGGAACTCCGTGTCGTTTGGCAGCATGGTCATCATGGTCATTTCTTTCTTTCACCTCCTACAGCCAAACAATCAGCATCCCTTGTCAGCTCTGTCTTCAGGATGTATCCTGAATCAGATTGCTTCTCACCATCTCCACTGCCATCACCTTGGAGCAAGACTCCATTGCTCATTTCCACTGCAGAGGCAGAGGAAATACAAAATAAGCCTGAAACATTATGTAGTTCCAGAAAGACCTCTACGCTGTCTCCACACAAATATAAAGCTCTTTCCTGACCTCTTATATTTACTGTTCTTTTTCTCTGGAAGCCTGCTCCTAATCCAGAAATCTCCTAGCCTGCTCCCTCACTTCATCAGACCTCTACCAAAATATTTCTCTATGGAGAGGTTTTTTTAACCATCTTACTTAAAATAGTTACCCCCATTCCCATTCCCTAACCTTATTTTATTTCTCTTCACAGCATAGACGTGACATTATAATGTTATTTACTTGTTTATTATCTATTGCAACTACTAATGTACAGATCATAAGGGTAGCAGCTTTATCTTATTGAATGAATACATAAACACTTCAATCTTGGAACTTAAGGGAAAATGCATAATCTTATCCCAAACTGATAGAAGCATGTGTTTGTGGTCCTTTTGAAAAAGCAATCTGTCAGTATCTATTGTCAGTGCTCTCCCTATTTATAATTCATTTCACAAAAAGTAAAGCATCAGGATTTAAGGACATTTTTAAAAGAACATGTATTACACAGCTTTCTTCACAGTATAATAGCATAAAATTGTAATCTGAAATACATAAACACTCATAGGGAAAAGATTGACAAACTTTTATTTATCCATCCCTTGGAATATTATGTAGTTATTAAAAGAATGAAATAGAGCTAGGATAAATAATTTGGAGAATTTCCATAGCGTGCTATCCAATGAGATAATTAAGATGAATAAAAATGTATATTATATGATCCATTTTTAGACCAGAAATCCTTCATGGGAAGTGTATATGTTTATCTATGAATATTTAATGAAAATATGAAAGGATATAAACCACGTTAGTAACAAGAATTGCCCAACAGCAGCAAGAGATGTGAATGAAGGGCAGAGGAGAAGGACAAAGAAAAGTGAAGCCTCAAAAAAAAAAAAAGAGAAAAAAATTAAACAAATGATGATATTTATGCCTTTACATGAAAATATGTGTGTGCATAAAAAAGAATTATTCAGGGGAATCAATTTTAAAGGGCAGAACGTTTTTTGAACATTAGGCTCACAATTTTTTAAAATAAAAATTAAATTTTAAATATAAAATGTATTGCAGCTTCTTAACATCACAGATAAAACAAAGAGTTGTTGCTAGAATTAATCAGATTCCCAGGAAATGCATCAATTCTTACAGATGGTCCTAGGAACACAGATAAATTGCAGACTATGTTAGACAGTGTGCTTTCCTGCTCAGCTGCAGAAAATAGAAATCAACCCTAAAAAAGAAAAAGCGACATCCACTGATGGGAATGAAAGAGAGCTCTTCACAGCATGTGTTAGCTCAACTTTTAGTAAATTAAGCAGCCTATAGTACCTACTTTAATTGTTATGATGGACATTTTCTTTATGTAAACCACATGGTTATTGTCCTAAAATAGTGGTTCGCTAAGTGTGTGTTGCGACCCACAGGAACTGTATTAAAGGGCTGCGGCATTAGGAAAGTTGAGAACCACTGTCCTAGAGGGTCAGAAAATCCAAATGATGTCTTAACTGGTTTCTAGGGGTGTCCTGACAACTTTCATTCTCTTAAAATTTAATGAAAAAAATCACAGACTTTCTGATTAGAATATGTCTTTATCTTCTCTGCTACAATAATATATAAGGAATATTCCAGAATCCCTCTGTAGAAAGTACACTCAATAAGTATCTAATAAATGTTTAAATACTTTCTTTACCCTTTGGAAACACAGCGTGTTATGGCAGAAAGAAAGGTTGTATATGATCGTATAATTAGTCTGACCCCACATTGGTCTGTTGGTAACACCATGGAGCACATCATGCTAATACCAAGTAAAAAGTGAAGATAAAGGGAAAAGGGACTCGTTCTGGATAGCGTAGGAGGAAATTCCATTACAGAAGTCTATTAGTTAATAGGCTGCTTTTATGATTAAGTGATGTTACTATAGTGAAACCTGGATAATTCCTGAGTGAAGACGTTTTAAAATATGATTTGAGAAATGCCAACTCAATGCAGTTCAAGAGAGAAATGCATGTATTAGTGGCGTGGCATGTGGATGTAACAGAAAGTGCATAGTTTCTGGAATACCAGAAAAAAGAAGTTGACATCTTTCCGATACCCCTTACCTCTGTGATGTGGTACAAATTACTTGACCTCAGTTCCTTTGTCTGTCAAGTGGGAAAATGAACTCTGATTTTGGACTTCATAGTGAAGTTGAGTAAGTATCTTACTTATTTTATGACATGTGACTCAAAACAGATCCTCAATATATTAGTTCTCTTTATTAACCAGGAAAAGAAAAGAGTGGAACAGAACATGATGAACTATTTATAAATTTTAAATCCATTAAGAGATATTTCTACTATTCACGTATGAATAATTCTATTCTGCAGTATTATTTTCAAAAATATTTGATTTGGATTTTCTTCAGGTTTACTGGCTATGAGATCAAAATGAATATCTAATTTGGTAACCATTGTTATTGGTGGTCCAATATGTTTTTCTTCCTCCCATTTTTATTTTCTGGTAACATACTGCAGGTCTCCTTTCTTGGTACCACGTGAAAGGGGAAGTGAATGAGACATTTCCAATCAAAGGACCTCATCCTTTGCCCTCAGTGACTAGTTCAGTAAAGGGTGTATGTCCCAGGGTAGGGTTGTCAGTCAGGGTCTAATTCAGAAAATGAAGCCTAGTTCTCTACAGCGCCCCCCTTCCCCCAAATCATTTTACCATCAGGTCATTTGCACTCAAATGTTTATAGCAGCTCTAATTACAATTACAAAGATGTGGAAACAACCCAAGGGCTCCCCAACCCGTGAATGGACAAATAAACTGTGTTATACATATACCACGGAATACTATTCAGTCATGAAGAAAAATGGAGACTAAGATTTAGTCTTAATATATAGTACATGATATAGAAAAACCTGATACTTAAAAAAAACTCATGAAGGCTGCATGTAAGGGTGATAATGCCACTAGAGACTCAAAAATAATTTTAAAAATTAAAGTTACTATTTATTTCCTTGCTCTAGCTGATTCTTGAAATCTGGGGGCCTGCTGAGAAACTTGTTCTGTCAGAAATGGACTTAATATAACAGTTAAATATTTGTCAAAGATACTATTTTTTGTTATTTGAGACAGAGAATTAAGAGGCAAAAGTTTTATTGTTCCTGATAAAAGTGAAGTAAAATTGTTTTTAAAAGGTCATTATTTTAAGGTGCACACCATTTTTTTCTATGCTAAATAAATGTTTCTCATTCTCAACGTCAGAATGAAAGGTCAGTGGTGGTAAGTACTTACAGTCTTCACAGATGCCTTCTTTACCTTAACCGAGAAACAGTTGCCAGGTTTGGGGGTTAGTGGTAAAAATCATGCAATGCATGAAGAAAGATAGTGTTTCCTGCCTCTGCTTATGTTCCTCAGCCCTAATGTTTTACACACTCATTACAAGTAAATACTTAAACAGACTCTTAGACACAAGGATTATGAGGACAAATTAATGAAGGTTGGGGTGGGATAGGTTCCAGGGGAATGCAGGATCTTATAAAGAGGGAGAGACTTTATTGGTGGCTGGAGAGTTAGGTAGAATTCAGAGCTGAATAACACCCCTCTCCCCATCTGAGATTTTGTACATGAAATTTCAACTGATAGGCTTTAAAATATGGTAGAACCTCTGAAAGTTAACCACTAAAGGTACTGTAACAAAACAGTCAACATACAAAGGTGGTTGACATAAGGAATTAGGCCTACTGTATTGGGATGTACATGTGGTGCATGTCTGGTCTATGATAATAAGATCAACTTAAAGTCGGTGGTTGATGTAGGGAGGTGTCAACTGTGGAGGTTCTGCTTTACCTTTGTCATTGGTAAAGCTGGTTTTGAAGAATGTGGCTTGGATTAAAAGCAAAAGACTTCCTAAAAATTTCTCATCTTTCCTAAAATTGCAATAATTTCCCAAATAGTCCACGATTCAGCAGCCCATGAGGGAAAGCGTCTTATGAAGTAGGCAAAAATGTGTGCCTGTTGTTGGCAGTTTGTTCCCAAGCAGAGGAGGTGCCAAACTGCAGGTCTAGTTCCTTCTTCCAATCCCACAAATGAGATACAAAGGTGAAGAGTGGTGGCAAATGTAACTTTCATAGCTATTCCCTCAGGTCAGCATGAAGGCTGGGGACCAGAATTCCCTGAACAACAAATTAATATCCTAATAAGGTGATGGCTGTAGTTATCTCACAGTTTGTTCTCCTTAGGGAAACACCGAAGGAGGAGCAAGAATGGGTGACTAATTAAAAACACAGCATCTACAAAATACTACATATTTTATAGTATTCTAGTTTTCTAGTTCAGTATGATTCAAGTTATTGCAATTTAATATTACATATTAGCTATCACACCAGGCATTAAAGATATAAAGGTGAAAAAAACATGCTCCCACTTCTGAAGGAATTTATAATTTGCTTATCTTTTAATAGTGTTGTTACACAAACTTCCCAAATCATTTGAAAGACTTTTTTTTTTTTTTTTTTTTAAAGTCTATCACTGTATAGCTATTTATAAATTTTGAGTTTTCTTGGAGCTATGCTTAGGACACAATGTGGTAGCACAAATCCAAGTTGAGTTGCAATACAGACCCTAAGAACAGCCTCTGCTAGGGAACTCTGGAGCCAGAGTGGCCCATAGAGTATTGGGCAAAAATTGATCACCTTCACCTCAATCAGGGTCCTCTGGGGAAAAGGATGCCGTTGGGTGAGCTGACTTTTTCCAGATGAGGCAGTCCCTGGAGTGGCTGACAGCTGAGTACTCTCTGCTGACCATACTCCGTGCAGCTGGGCAGCACGGCCTTTCTTGCAGGGGATCTAAGTGGTGTGTTTCCACGTCTGACAGAGTCTGTGTATGCACATCTTGGATCTTCCTCATGTACGCAGGGAAGAATTCCACTAGGCTTCTGGTGCTATAACCTCCTCCACTGTGGCTGATTTGGGACCACAATCTTTTCTCATGGTCTACCTCCCTCACTGTCCATTCTGTATTTCCCTCACTTCAGTGAGCACTTCTGTGATACTTCTTATCACAGGCCTACACTCCAAAGCAGGGGTTCTTTCAACTCTTTAGTACGTCTATGGCAGTTATTCATGGATTTAAAGGGAATCTGGTACACATTTCTGAGTCCATCACGCATACCTAGTGAATGATCTGAAGTCAGTGGACATTGTGCTAATGTGTTGAGGAATGATGTTTTGGCACACATTTTCTGTGGCCCAAATAAAGGCAGTAAATGAGTTTCATGAGAATTCTTTTTTTTTTTTCTTCTTTCATTGTTCTTCATTCTTTTTTCTCTTCATCAATAGGATTTAAATGGGCTTTGCTACTCCTAATAAAGCCATGCATTCATTATCTAGACTCTAAGTTATAAACAAAATTAATTTTTACTTAAAAGGAAGTTATAATCAGTATTTTCTCTGCTCTGAATTTTTTTTTTTTTTTTTTTTTTTTGAGACAAAGTCTCACTATGTTGCCCTCAGTAGAGTGCCATAGTGTTACAGCTCACAGCAACCTCCAACTCTTGGGCTTAAGTGATTCTCTCAGCTTCTCAGGTAGCTGGGACTACAGGTGCCTGCCCCAGTGCCCAGTTATTTTTGTTGTTGTTGTTGCAGTTGTTTAGCTGGCCTGAGTCAGGTTCGAACTCTCCACCTTCGGTGTATTTGGCTCGCACTGTAACCACTGTGCTACAGGTGCCAAGCCTCCTCTGAATATTTTAATAGCTCTATGCTACTTCCAGAATAATAAAATAAAGAATTCACTGCAATAGACCAACTGAGAAAGTTTAAGTTTATGAACATTGGCAGTGAAAAGAAGAAAAAGATGTGAAAATGTTGGAAATAATTTATGGAGGTTTTTATAACCAATGCTGCTTGATGCATGAGAAGGAGAAGTTGTGAGTGAGGCCAAGATTTCTTGTGTGAGCTCAATGAGTGGTAATGCCATTCTCCATAAAGGAAACTAAAGCATATATAAAAGTTGTTTATGTATAGGCATTAATCTCTTCTATTATGATTTACTTGATAAATACACCAATTCCTCTTTGTACTTCCCACAGTGTTTACTATAATAAGAGTTTCAAAAAGTATTTGATTTATGTGTGGGTAAATGTGGACTACCAAAATCTTATCTATAGCACTACAAATCTGCCACAGGGACTGGAACCAAGGAGAAAGCAATCAGAGTAAAACGTTTTTTTCAAACCCCCTGATGTTTATGTACACAAGCAAGCAAGCCATATTCTAATGTGAAGGAAAAATGATCCAGCATTTCCCCTTCTTTTGCTTCCACATTACCTACAGTAGAATTTTTATTTTCTTTAAACTGATATTTATGTGACTAGGCAGGTAACCTGGGGTAAGGTTGTGTGCAAAAGAGGTTTTTTCACCAACTCCATGAATTGTGCTGAAAAAAAAACAAAAAGAATACAAATCTCATGGGATTGTGAATTAGACTGCAGTGTCAAGGCCTTCTCCCCTCGGCCTTCAGGGAAGTATAGCTATTGGTTCACCTTGTGAGCAAGGTCAATCCTCTCCATTTCATATTTTGGGACAAGGGAGCAAATGATGAAGTAAGGATCTACAACATTTTAGCTGGAGGTGGTAGAAGTGACAAAGCAGTGATTCTAAACTAATGTGGAAAGCAAAGTAGAATCTCCTATTGGTGTGGTTAGCACCCACAGGTGCATCTGAGGGCAAAGAAGATGTCACATTAACAACATGTGAATAAGGCAACTGCTACCCTTGGCACATGCCCAACTCTGAGTTTAGCCAGCCTGGCTCTGCATTAGCAGGAACTGACAGGCTATTTGGCACTGAAAAGACATCAGAGAGGAAGAGCAAAACCCTGCCCTGGGCAATGGCCTCATTGATGAGCGCTAATTCACTTACCTTGGGACTGCTAGGTTTTTCTTTTGTTTGCACCAGTAGCATATGGGCAATATTACTGGATGAGCTGTTTTGCTCTTCTGCATCTGTTACTGACACAAATAAAACCTATCAGGTCACCTTATTTATGCTTTCTGCTTGCACCACAAAGATGATGATTTTCAGTCCTGTCATGGCACATCTCATAGCAACATATGGCTGTTACTGTAAATAGGCTAGTTTGAAAAGGACAGTCATCCCTTATGGAAGCAGAGCTTTAGTGTTGGAATAAGATCCCAGGGGAAAAAACACATTGTAAAGAAGGGAATTTGGGATCAATTGGCAATGGGAGACAAAATTACAAATGAGGTAGACTGGTTCATAGGCAGAATGATTATGCCAAAGTACTCTCTCAAATGGGAAAACTAAAAGGGTACAATGCATGAACCTTGTAAATGGAAAATAATTATTATACCAAAATAGTAATAATGACCATTATTTTTGTTATTTTACAGTTTACAAAGCAGAAGAAGGAAATACTACAGTATGGAAATATTACATTTTGAATTTATGTACTAAAAACAGTTTGAATACTCAAAATTTTTAAGTTAATGAAGGGCTGAATCAGTGTTGAGACTCAATTCTCCTTAGAGTTTGCCAGCTTCTCTTTCCACAGGCAATTCTAGCTTCTGAAGTAAAAGCAAAGTCAAATAAATGACAAAATTAACAATAACAGTGGACGTGCTCCCTTCCTCTCACTATGCCTGCACTGTGCGTCTATCTACCTTCATCTAGAAGAGTGTGTATGTCGTGGCATCTGTCCACCAAGAAGATTATCAAGCTCATGTCACTACCGGGTGAAGGGCCTGCTTCAGACCAAAGTCTCAGAACTCATAGGAAAGATCGCGGGGTGGTGTTGTAACACCTTGGAAGCTGATGCACTGTCTTCTCTGTAAAGACATACGGCCAGAAGACAAGAAGACAGCAGTATGGAAAACCACCCCCATCACTCTTGCTTAGCCATGAGTTAATTGGAAGAACAAACTCAGCTTCCATGAGGAAAAATCATTAGAAAGCATCAAACTATTTTTTAAGTAGACACAGAGAAGCAAACGGAAAGGCAGGGATGGAAAAATCAACAAGATACTGGATGGTCCTCATCCTGCTGCCTCATTATTTTGCCCAATGTCCTCTGTTTCTTTCTCTTCCTTCCCTGGTCTTCACACTCCCTCTCACCCCCTATTCCTCCTGCCTTCTTTTCTTTTTACCCGAGTCCACTATCTCCCTCCTGGATTTCTTAAAAATTGAAAACAGAAGCTAGTTGGTATAATGGCTATCCATGTTTGTAATGCCTATCTCTTGGGATTTTTAAGTTACGTTTTTTAATTCATTATATTTTTAAGTGAATTTAAATCTATGGTGATTGGCTTGGTGGCCATAGCATAGTGGATATGGCGCTGGCCCATGCAGTGAGGCTGGTGGGTTTGAACCCCGCCTGGGCCAGTTAAACGACGATGACAACTACAACAAAAAAATAGCCGGATGTTGTGGCGGGTGCCTGTAGTCGCAGCTACTTGGGAGGCTGAGGCAAGAAAATCACTTAAGCTCAAGAGTTTGAAGTTGCTGTGAGCTGTGATGCCACAGCACTCTACCAAGGGTGACATAGTGAGACTCTGTCTCATAAATAAATATATCTATAGTGATTGGTTAGTCTACTTTACACTGTACTTTATGCTTGTTTTGCATGTTATATCTCATTCTTAGTTATCTCAGCTATTTGGTTGAGCTTGACTAAAAATATGAGAGTCAATGCAAATTTAATTACCCAAATGCAGTGAAAAATGTATGCATTCTATGTCAATGGAGATGTGATAATTGAATACCGTGTGTTCATATTTAAAATAATGTATTTTACACATGTATGCATATATACTCACGTGTACACAGAGAAGATAGAAAAGATAATTAAATAAACAATTGGGGGATATTTTTAATGCTTTTAAAATAGAAAGCAACCTTTTCATTTATGAATAGAACAGCTGGCCACCAGACTTCCAGATTCAGAGCATAACTCCTGATTAACTGGCATAGTTCACAGACAGGCTTTTTAGCAAATACCATGTGGCAAGACTAGACTAAACCTGGAACATTTTTCTCACTGATAGCTACCCTTACTTTGGATTGTCTGTGTTTACCAATGAATGTGCCACTGTAATTAATTAAATCACTGTTTGTTTGAGAGAGGAATATTTGGAAGAAAAAAGTGTAAAAAAACCGTAATTACTCAAAGTTATCCAAGTGGCTTTGTAGGGAAAGGACTCAGTACAGTCTTCAAGGAAAATTTCCAGTGCAATTTTAATTCACCTAACCTGGCAAAATGAACATCTATTGAGGACAAATGTCTTTCAGTTTGCCCCTTATCGGAGCTATGAAATTTTTTAAGATACAAAGTTCTGAGGGTTTTTTTTTTTTTTTTTTTTCTTTTTTTCCAGTTAGGGAGTTCTGATTTTCCCAACATGCTATGTCAAACTGTATACATTCCTTTTAGAGTCTGATAAATAGAGAAGCAATTTCTCATCTCTGATGTCATCTATGATAGCAAAAGTCTGGGCATATATTTAAATAAATACCCATGAGCAACACTGAGATTATGGGCTATTGAAAGTATTTATAATTATCCTTTGTAATTTTCCAAGAGAGAAAGGTGCTTTCCCACCCTTATCTCATGTCATTTTCAAAACTCTCTGGAGTTTGGGGACCAAAATAAAGCAAAACTTCCCCGAAATCATTCAGGGAATCTGCAGTGAAGCTAGGAAGTGAATCTGACCTGCCCGGATTTCCTTCTAGCTAAATGATAATGTGTGTCAGGGCTGTTTCCTTCCAGCTTCTTAACGCTATCCTTTCTGGTCTGTGGCTTCTCCTACCCTGGACCTCGTCTTTGTGAAAATATTCATGCAATTCCAGTTACAGAGGGAGACCTACACTTTTATTTTTATAGGAAAAGAAATTGATCCTTAGAGAAGTAGAAGATTCCATCAAAGTTAATAAGCACAAAATCCAGGAATAGAATCTGCATCTCTTGCTTCCAGACCATTGCTTTTTTCAATTCAACACAATAATTCTGGTCATTTAATTCCCCAGTAGATCTTGCTAATAATCTGGTTAAAACTTAATCTGTGTGTTTTCAGATTTCCATACTTTTTATTTCTTTTGGTTAAGTGCTAGTCAATGATTTCCTTAATTAGTTGTGTGATGGAATTCCAATTTGCATTTGACAATTGCCATCCTATTCAACTGTAAGACATACTGGTAGATTTTCCATCACTATCATGTTTGAGATTTCAAAATTTAATTTACTTTGGGTAAAATCTTCTATGGATATTTCTTTTTTAATAAAATGACAATAAATTGCATGATAGCCAATGCTGAATATTATTTTCTTCCCCTTGAAGTAAATATTGATACAATATTTTAAAGATCAAACATGATTACACAAAAGTATATATTTTTGTAGTAAAAAATTGTTGTCATCTTAACTTAATTTGGGGCCTACACTTTGTATTAAAACTCCAATTAGTCTTTATAGAATTCTAATAATGTGGGCAATCCAGATAAGTGATGATCGGAGTGTAATTATAATACTCCATGGTTTACAAAGAACTTCCAAATGCATAACCTCAACTGAGGTCCATTTTAAAATCTTATAATTTATAAGTATATTATTGTTATATCATAAAACTACTAGTTAGTGATTTTAAATGATTTACTTAGCCACAAAATAAGTTAATGGTGTAGTCTGGAATTTATCCATGTTTTCAAATTCCACACTAGTCAGAAAATGAATATTTATTGAGCACCTACTGTGTGCCAGTCACCATTCCAAGTACTGCAGATAGGGTAACTTATCAATGAGACAGTCCTTATTCTTAAGGAGTTCACAGTCTCCCAAAAGCAGATAGATTGACCCAGAAGCAAGCAGACAAAAGAACAAAAACCAAATTTCAGATGCTACTTGTACATGGAAAATCAGGAAAAAATGTCACTTTTTGGAGTTGAAGACCAAGTAACTTCTTGGGAAGGGTGGTCACAGAAGATCTGAAGAGATATTATTTGATACCTGATTTGCGACAAGAAATCAGCTGGGTAAACTGCCTGAGACCAGAGATGAAAAAGATCTTGGTGTATTCCAAGGAAATAGTAACAGTTAAGATTGAAAGAAGAGGATGGTGTTATGGCCAGAGGGGAGGTTACGTAGGACCTTAGACACTGTGTTGACTGGTTTAGAATGCTTTATGGTTTCTTTGAAAAACCATTAGAAGATTTTGAGCATGGATGTGAGTTCATCAGATTTATGATTTAGAAAAAACACTCAACTGCAGTATACAGGAGGATCACATGCAAGAGGCAAAATGGGGGCTGCACCAAAACATGGTGAGGAGATTACAGAAATAAACCAGTGAGATAGGATGGTGTCACAGTATGGAACGGGGCACTTATGACAGTGAGGAATGCTAGCGTGTGTCAGCACCAGACTGGCAGAAACTGTATGGAGGGCGAGAGAAGGAGAAGAATCAGGAATGATTCCAGGCACTTCCCTTGTGAGTAAATGGATTATAGTAGTGTAATTTCCTGAACTAGTCTTGGTATGCCAGATATTTAAGTTTTGTAATTTAAGAAATGCTTATTAGTTCTTATTACCAGGTCATGATTATACTTAGCACTGAAAATATAGCCATGAAGACAACAGAATTAGTCCCTATTTTTACAGTGTTAACTTTCTAATGTGCTAGACAGGCAATAAAAAAAATGTATGTGAAGAGGTGTTAAGTGCTATGGAGAAAAACTTAGCATTCATCACAAAGCAAATAGGTGGTCTTAGCATGGACTCGCTCTTTTATATAAGAGGCCTCAGCAGGCAGGCTATGTTTGCCGAAAGATCTAAAGAGAGAAAGGGAGTGAACCGTGCCAAAACTGATTTGATTATCAGATTCATTGCACCTATGAATCAGACAGCTAGATATTCAAGTCTAGGGTTTCAGCAAGCGCTTAAGTCTCAGGATATAAATTCTGAAGCCTGTAGTGTATAGATGTATTTAATGCCATAGGAATTATGAAAAAAATAACAGGCCTCCAGATAGAGACTTTGGTCTTTCAGGGCTTTGGGTGTGTCATCATAGAAGTCATAACTGTGGTGGTGGGGAGAAAGAGAGAGGGAGGGAGAAATGGAATTGTCCAGTCAAGTATGAAGAAAACTGAGAGACTATAGTCACAGAATTGAAGAATAAGTTTGTTTAAAAACAGGAGGGAGAGGTTCAGTGTGTGTCAGATGCTGCTGAGAGAAGAGTCTTAGATGAGGACAGGAAAGTGGCATTGGCTTTGGCAAGACATAAGTTCTTGGTGACCTCAGAAAAAGCCAATTTAATGAAATGGTGAAGATTAAAGCTCAACTTCAGTAGACTTAGAACAGTGGTTCTCAACCTGTGGGTCGCGACCCCTTTGGGGGTGGAACAATCCTTTCACAGGGGTTGCCTAAGACTATTCTGCATATCAGATATTTACATTACGATTCATAACAGTAGCAAAATTACGGTTATGAGGTAGCAACGAAAATCATTTTATGGTTGGGGGTCACCACAACATGAGGAACTGTGTTAAAGGGTCACGGCATTAGGAAGGTTGAGAACCACTGACTTAGAATAAAATGTGATGTAAGGAAGTGAGAACAACACATCTAGACAAGTCTTGAGAGAATTTATTTTATTTATTTATTTATTTTTTTTTTGTGAAGGAGATGTGAGATTGCGAGATGTGGCTAGAAGCTCATGTGGAGCTGAGGCTTTTCTCTGCTTGCTTGTTTTTACAATGGAGGCATTAGGACATATTTCTAAGCTGAGCAATGACAAAGTATAGAAGGAGAAGCTGATGACGTAGGAGAGAGAGGGGATAATTTCCTTAAAAAGGAAAGGAAAGATAGGGGCTAGGGAACAAGGAGAGAAGGTGGAATGAGCTAGAAAAAGGGACTCTAATTCCATTGGAAGAGAAAGGAAAGCAGGAGAGAGAGAGATGTACGTGTGTTAGCATGTGTGTGTGCGCATTTGTATGGGGTGGTAGCTAGAGGAAATTTGTAGTGGGAAGATGAGGTTGGCTTTCTTCTTTTTTTTTTTTTTTGAATTGAATCTATTTTTGCCAATGAAGTGTGAGTCAGAAGTTGACAGTTACGCGTGGGATGCAACTGAGCTTTAGAGATTTAAGGAGAGCAAAATGTACAATAGTTATCTCAGAGGGTGTGAAAGTGAATTTACAAGAGCAACATTAAATGGCTATTACCATGAATATCCATCTATAATACGTCCAGCCACAAAGTATGTGGAATATGTCCAATGTTTTTAGCTGCTAGGGACAGCTGAAGTAAGTAAGCAGATAGCTGAGTTTAAATAGGGTTGGGTTTTTTCTAGTGCAGTACAAGAAAAGAAGAAGAATTTTTGTAAGGGAGTCATTTTATTCTTGGACTACATAATATGTGCTTTGTAAGACAGAAGGTGGATACTTAGAGGAGTTATGGATAATAAAAAAATTGGTAGCGGGTATAGATATAAACTGGCTGTGGTAAAGAAAAAATAGAAAGCCATAAATACCCATCAAAGAAAGATAAATGTAATGGAGAGTTTGAATTTTTGCAGGTAGCATATCAGGCACATGGCCACACAAGGGAAAGGAGGAGAGACTCTTGGTTTTCTAAGATCCAAGAATGGAGAGGCCAGGGTGTTGGAAGGCTGTCTGTAGATATTGGAGTCACAGTGATTGATGAATGGACAAAGCAGCATCTGTCACTGAGGCAGGGATGAGGAGTTTGTGGATGAAATATCGTGGTGTAGGGTAAACACTGTGATGGGCGCTTCAAAAAAGCAGGAGTTTTGCAAGAAGGAGTGCAAGAGTTCGGATGTGACAATGGGAGGCAATGAGGAGACTCTCTACATCTCCAGACTGTGAAAAACCACGGGGAACAGAGGGAAACATTTCTCTTTACTTGAGAGGGAAGCAGGAAGAAAAGTCTGCAGACAAGAGGCACTTTCTCATTGCGAGTGAGAAGGTGTAGGGGATTATATGAGGATATAAGAAAGATTGCTGAGTGCAGAGTAGGAGTTCTGGAAGCCATAATGGAAATAGGTGGGAGAATGGAGAAAGTTGGGTGTTCAGTGGTGTTAGAGAAGAGTGAGGACTGGTGTCTGTGTGACGATCCAGGAGGCTTGGGTTTGTGATGGTGACTGAGGGAGCAACGTTGTGAGCTGTGCGGGACTGGTCCAATGCATGTGACAGCTGATATTAGGCGGCTTGTTGGTGCATAGTTTAAAGAACAGGGCAGCTGGAAACATGTGAGGTGAAAGCTTTGGGCCATTACTCTCCTCTACTTCTTAATCCAAATCTGATACTTTTCTTTTTTTTTTTTTTAGGTGGGACTTCTATACTGTAGTGTTTTTAAAGTTCCTGTTTTATGTGAGTATACAGTATCATGTGCTCTCTGGAGGTATAGAAGTGGAAAACTTATTCCCAATTCTTGTGAAACTCACAGAAAACAAAGGCAACACAACTAGAGAAGATAAATGATGGTTGCTGTACAAACTGTTGACTTCTATCAGGAATGAATGAATAGAACAGGGTTGGTAAAAAGAACGCTGGGTGGAGATCGCAAATCGTAAATAATGCTTAAAAGATATTTTGATTTACTGGAAAATAGGGTATTTTGGTCTGATTTTTACAGTTGAAATGAATGGAAAGCACTCAAATTAATTCAATTTATTATGTCTGCTCTTGGAAAATAAATGGATTCTCATGGAAATTTGGGAAGAGAAATCACTCTAAATTTGTACTAAACATAGAGTTTGAAGGGAAAAGGGAATCTCAGAATCTTTTAAAAGCTCAGAATTTATAGGTTATGAATTTTACCCTTTAAAATTTTTCAATTATTAAGAACTCAGAATAGATCTTCTATTTTATCTCACAATAGGCACCCTACCCAGAAGAAAAAAAACCAAAAACAACCCACTTTATCAAAAGGACATTTGTATTAGATTGTTTACTGCAGCTCAATTTACAACAGCCAAGGTGTGGAATCAACCCAAGTGCCCATCAACCCATGAACAGATTAATGAACTGTGGTATGTGTCTACTATGGAATACTATTCAGTCATAGAAAAGATGGAGACTTTACATCTCTTGTATTAACCTGGATAGAGTTGGAGAACATTCTATTTAGTAAAATATCAGAAAAAAAGAAAAGTAATATCCATTGTATTCAATACTAATACGAAGCCAGTAGATGATCTAATACCCTCCACACAAGACAAAAATTCAATTTAATCCATGCTGGGAGAAGTGGGGAGAAAAAGGAGGGGACAGGGGAATAGGGAGGGGACTTGGTGTGCTCTTTGCTAATGGGCACAGTGCTAATGGGAGTATGTGGCACATCTCCCGAGTGAGAGACACAACTGCAACAGGGACCTTACCAAACAAATGCAAACATTGTGATCTAGTAGTTTGTACCCTCATATTAACCTGAAATAAAAAGTACATAAATAAAATCTTGCAATTACGAACAAGACTTTGCTGGACTCTCAAAGTTTTGTTTCTAATGCTTCTCTGGCTCGCCTTGGTGAATTCCTTATTTCCACTGGAGATGCCAACAGATTGACTCTGGTTAATGCACAGATCAGACCCACGAGCATCCCACAAATAGACATCCTCTATAAGGAATGAGTCCCTCTTTAATTAACCAAGACTGGGAATGAGAGGAATGAGAGCATGAGGCTGCTTAGGCAGCAGGGGGCTGTGACTGGGCAGATTCCCTCGGAGGCATAGCTGGGCAACCCGGTGGTCACGGCCTTCGGTAACTACTAAGTTCTCCAGGCTGGAGAAGATGAGCAAATGACTGAAATCATTTATATTTGGGTTGGGAAGTGATCATCTACATTCCAAATTCAGGTACATTTAGTCTTATGACTATGATTTTTATTATTATATAATATTATATGCCATTCTGGCTCAGATTTTAGGATTCTTCTTAGAATCTTGAAGATGAACTTCAGGAAGTGAGATGATTTAATGAGACAGTTCTCTGAGGATTGGCTTGCTACTTTTCCTGGAGCCTGCAGACCACTTGACATGGGGATAAAAGAGAAGTGGATTTGATGGGAAATTTACAATGTACTGTTAAAACATGCTTCTGTTCCTAGAATTAGGCCAAGTGAGTGGAACAGATTGTTCTTTACTAACTTGACAGATGTACTCTTAGTGCTGCTCTGTCTCTGCCAGAATGAGGGCCGAGATAATCTGAGGCAGAGAGGCTCAGGGATACTCACCTTTGGTTTTAAGTTTTCCTTTTCCTCCTTCAAGAAAACTGAGTGAAACAGATTTTATGGACAGGTCTGGCATCTCCTACCTGTATAAACTTTTAACCTAATGTTACAGAAATAAAAAAGTTTCCATTAACTTTATCAATAAAATTAGAACTCCGTTAAAATTTTCAACTAGTACATTACACTGTTAAAATCGTACCTAAAATCATGCAAAACAAAATCAGCCACCTGCATTGTTCAATATTTTTTTTCAATCGGCCCCCAGTAACACACCTGCTTATTTATGCTTTTGTAATTATTACCTTCTTTTCTAGCCACTTGGAGTTCCTTCTGCCCTCCAGAATGTAGCTAGGAAATAAAATACAGCCTCCCCAGATCTTTTGGTATTTGTCATTCTTGAGGGTAGTCAGAAGGGCTGCTAATAACACCACTAAAAAGCCACAACAACAACTAAAAACGTTTAAAAATTACATAACTATAAAATTTGAATTTTTTTTCAAATTTCTTATAGGGGTAGTTCTTAACTTCTATCTAAATTATTAACTTAAACTCTCATGGACTTTTCATTTCAACCTTTGGGGTAGAATTTATCAAAACTCTTACCTTTGCTCAGATTCAATCTTTCCCTATAGATAGAATGTAACAGGTAGAACATTAGGTATCGTCCTGGCTCAGAGGTTAGTTAGAATTTCCCAAGACCACCAAGCTAATTGATAAACACTCTACTAGTTGTTGCCCTTGCCTGGGGAAAACAAAAAACTAAAACCAAACCAAAACAAACAATCAAATCAAAAAACTTCTTTGGTGCATTTCCTCATAGAGCCTATCAAATGATTGGAGGCTGAGAGGTCCGTCAAGGCACTGGCAGCCTTCACCAGCCACCAAATCTCCCAGCACCTTGGTCTTAGATTCCTCAGTCCACAGAAATTTGAGAGAAAGAAATTTCTGTTGTTTATAAGCTACCCAGTTTATGGTGTTCTGTCACAGCAGGCCAAATGCATACCAACTGCTCCCCAGGAGGGTTGCTTGCTGATCTAGGATAAAAGGACTCAACTCATGCAAAGGTCTCTGAGGTCTTCCCTGTCAGCCTAAGCTCCAAGCCTGCACCCTGTCCTCCCTTGGTGTGAGACCACACATATGTCTGTCTCCCCTGCTGGCTTCATTCTTAGTCAGACTAATATCATTCTTTTCAGGCCTGGCATGAGCTAAAATTTTCCATTCCATTGATCTCCATTACATGTTATGGAACAGAGAAATCTAGGAAGCTTTCTATGGCAATAAATATTTTTTCCCTTTTCCATATCTAATCACAGGCACTGGCCATAAGCATCACCGCAGGCCTCCAAACCTCAGGTCTGTATTCCTAGGACCATGTTAGACTATCTTAGTGTGGGTTGGAGTAAGGAATGGGAGCACATTTTTTTTTTTTTTTTTTCCTGTCTTGGAGAGTCATTTGTCCTCTGAAGGGGCTCATCAATCATATGAAGGACAGGTTAAAGACAAACAGATCACTGCAATCTCTCAGTGATACACAATTGACTTTGCCAATTACAGCTTTCAAAGAAATCCAGGATATTCTCTTGCCATAAAAAACAAAGTAAGAAATTGTATCTTGCTGTTTACAACATAAATGGGGTCATTTTTCAGAACGTTCCTTTATAGCAGATACTTTCTCATCAGAAAATAGAGAGAGAGAATGAATAGTAGAGATTAGTATGACAAATATGAAACTAAATTTACTTTTAAGACAGCAGGCTTGAAATGGATGAAGTTTCTTGTTTTTTATCTAAGACTGTACTTTACTATTTGACTATATTTTATACAGACGTGAAGCAGGTTTTGAATTTATTGCAAAAGTTTCCTTTTCTGCTTGAAACAGACATTAGGTTTTGATAAGAAACCATTTGGGTTTTGATTGCATAGTTTGAGGGTAACATTTAAAAACAGAAAATCTAGACTGCAGTAATAGCATACGGGTGAATAACAGAATGTTTAAGGTGAAAATAGGATGTGGCAAAATATGTTACTAGTATTTTTATTTTTATTACTGCAAAATTTGGAGAAGTTATTCAGTAGAAACGGAGTGACATGCACAAAGTTAAAATGTGTACCTTAGACAAGCGAGTATGTAGTAAATTACTGTTTTTTAATTAAATCATATTTTTTCTTGAATTAACAAAAAAAGTAAAACTGAGCATCAAACATACCATTTTACAATTTTGTAAAGGATAAAAATGTTTCCAAATGTTCTTTTTGATAAAGTCTTCGCGTGAACCACGGCTACTAGTCCTCTAACATTTCTTTGATTTTCCTGGTTTTTCTTTGCCTCTTTGATCAGGTCTTTATTCAAAATAAGGTGTCCAAAATGATCTGGCCTTTATGGAGGGAACACATTTAACAGTGTATGCAGTAGGTTCCTTCTGTGTAGGTTTCTTTCCTGCTGGCTTTTTTTCAGCTGCTGGTTTCTTGGTAGAGGCAGCCCCCTCCCACCCACCCCCAGCAGGCTTTTCCGCTTCTTCACGGCTTTGGGCTCCTTCCTGCAACCCCCTTCTCATCCGACTCAGTCTGCAGGGCTGCTACTGCCTTACCCACCCAAAGTCTGGGATTCCGGGCCTGGCCAAGAACGGTATCCACCACACATGGTCTTTGCCTCTGGGTTTATCTTCAACATGATTCTTGGATTTTTCAGTGGATTCTTCTTCAAGATCCTGTGATGAATCTTTTTGCATGGTTCTCAAAGTGCTCCTTTTCTGGGGTTTTCAAGATGGTGCTAAGGTCTGTGTTCACCATCTTGTTTATGGGAAGGTTGCAGTTACTCTTGAGGGAAGCAGCTTTACAGCAAGTGTCGCATAACTCAATGAACTTCCAGAAAGCACTTTCAGCCCCAATGCAGAAATGTCCCGCATGCCCATCAGGAGCTGTTGCGTGACCGGAGACGCGAACGAGCAGAAGCTTTGCTGTAGGTGTAAAACTCGCTCCTGTAATTATTAAATCAAGAAACAGGCCATACACTCTGATATGGTGTATAGCAAAGTTTTTTATTTTAAGTTCAGGTTTTA
>CAUYPK010160148.1:0-77203 GCA_963574355.1 Loris lydekkerianus | reverse complement strand
CTACTATGCAACTGGAAGAAATCGAGTTGTTCATGTCTGTTAGTTTCTCTTATAAATGGAGGTGCATTCTGGTTGGGTGCATAAATATTAATAATAGAGATCTCATCATATTGAGTATTACCTTTAACAAATATGAAGTGTCCATCCTTATCCTTCCTTATTTTGGGCAGAGAGCCCAAGGCTCCAGCAGTCTCTGACCAGGAAAAGGACTCTGTGCAGAGGCAGGAAGGGCTCCAGAGGGCATACAGCTACCAGTCTCCCTGGCCAGACAAGCAGGTCACTGTGGAGGCTGGGAGGACACATGGGGGGGACGCAGGGTTAGACGGCTCCTGCAGTTCCTGGTCAGGGTATGTGGAGGTCCAGCTTGTGCCAGGTTGTGGCACAGCTCTTATGGAGGTCCAGGCGGCACCAAGCCCAGGAGTTTGAGGTTGCTATGAGCTGTAATACCACGGCATTCTACCCAGGGCAACAGCCCAAGGCTCCAGTGTGCCAAAACCGTCTCACTCTGCCCCTAAGGGTTAAGGTTGTAAGGCAGCTCAGTCCCTGCCTTTAGGCTGCTCAGTCACTAGGTTACTAGGTCCCGACTGATCCTTGCTCTGGGACCCTGAGGGCAGAGCTTGCTGGGGCAGTTCTCTCAATGGCTCTCTGCAGCCCAGCTCAGCAGCTCTGTCTGGGGCCCCAGACAATGCCCAAAGTTCTCTGCACTCCTGCTCATGCTCTCCCCAAGGCAGTTCAACTGAGTGCCAAGTCCCAAAACACCAAAACAGTTCACAGGTAAGGCCTTTCTGGTTTGCAGTCTTACTGCTGCTTGTATTTACGGTTGCCTATGGGATTAGGTCCATCGAACGCACACAACCACTTGCCAGTTTTCCACTGTTTTTGTCCTCCTCTTGGGGTCCAGAAGTCCCTTGCTGACTCGCTGTATCCTCAAAGGGATGATTATAGGCAGATCCCACCAGCCAGAGATGCCTGGAGTCTTATCTTTCTGGACTCACCATGCCCAGTTGCAGGGAAGCTGTTACTCGGCCGCCATCTTTAATCTCTCTCTGAATTCCTTGAGTTCTTGAGATATCTTTTGGGTTACTGCTTGGAATTCTAATTCGATCTTATTTGCTATCCAGATTCTGAATTCAATTTCGGACGTCTCAGCTATTTGTTTGTGTATGGGATCTTGTGCTGTGTCTGCCCCATTGATCCTTGGGGGAGTTGATCTACTCTCATTATTCATATTGCCAGAGTTTTTCTGTTGATTGTTTTTCACCATTGCCTCTGGCTGTCCTCAGAGTTGGGGAGGTGTCTCTCCAAGATTAGACCCCAACAGGATCACTCTATTGTTGGATCTTTGTAGGGAGTGACCCTGTGCAGCTCCTCTGGGGCTGCCCCAGCCAAAGAGTTCTGGTTGTGGAAGCAACTCTGGAGTGTGACACACCTGGATCCAGCAACAGGGCTGGGGGTGGTGCACACGGTTCTGGGAATGCCTGGCACCCAGTGACTTTGGCACAGACAGCCCAAGGCTCCAGCAGTCTCTGGCCAGGAGAAGGGCTCTGCACAGAGGCAGGGAGGGCTCCAGAGGGCACTCACCTACCAGAGTCCCTGGCCAGACGAGCTGGCCAGTGTGGAGGCAGGGAGGGTACAGGAGGGAGGATGCAGGGTTGTGCGGCTCCTGCAGTTCCTGGTCAGGGCATGCAGAGGCCCTGCCGGCACAGGTCACAGGTCGGGGGTTGTGGCGCAGCTCTTACCAAGGTCCGGGCAGGCGCCAATCAATATATTTTTTTTATTACTTTGTATACATCTGAGACCAGAGTTAATTTGTCTCAGACACACATGCTCCTTTTCCTCACTCGTGGTAGTCTTTCCACAATCAGTCACACATCCTTTTCATCCCTGGTAACACTCCCACGGGCAGTAGTTCCCAACCTTTTTCAGCACAAGGGACCTGTTCCCTGGGTGACAATTTTTCCATGGACCTGGTGGCGGTGGCAGCTGCAGTCCCCGGGCTCGTCTGTGTGCCCGAGTGCCGGCTGCGGGAGCCACCTCTACCCCTACTATTAAAGTCACTGTTTGTCCTGAGAGAAGTCACCAGAGTTTCCTGGGCCTCAGTTTTCTCACCAGGAAAATAATGAGATTAGGTTAATACCCTTTCCAGACATAAAATTTCATGCTTCCCTTCTGGACTCATTGTCTCAAAGGGATGGAAGTCGTATATTTAGAAAACAGCTTCCTTGGCCTTTTATCCAAGGTTAAATGGTCTGAAAAAAGGAACATTTATAGGTTTACCTTCTATTAGGTCCTACGACACATTTATATGAACTGCCTCATTTAATCCTCACAACTTTTTGGAGAAGATATTTCCTCCATTTCCTAGAAGGGGCACGGGAGACTCAGACAGTAAATGGCCCATAGACATCCATAAGTCACAGGGTTCAGGGTTTGAACTCAGTCCTGTAATACCTCTGAGTCCCTGCTCTTTCCATCCTGACGCCCATGAAAGGAGAGAAAGGAAAAGAGACTAAGAGGCAATCAAGCATTTTTATAATCCATTTCCCACTGTTGATTGTTCTGATGGTAGTTATTGAACAACTGCTGTGAACACAGATCATACTAGGCCCATTTCTCTGGTGCCTGCTACAGTGCCAGGCAGAGTGGATTCTCACTGGCTATTTGGTAAATAAATCACATTACACAGTAGTGACTAGTTAAAGGCCAAGGTGAGGGCTGGGCGTGGTGGCTCACACCTATAATCCCAGCACTTGGGAGGCTGAGGCCAGTGGATTGCCTGAGCTCATAGGTTCGAGAATAGCCTGAACCAGAGAGAGACGTCATCTCTAAAAACAGGCAGGCGCTATGGCAGGCGCCTGTAGTCCCAGTTACTGGAGAGGCTGAGGCAAGAGAATCACTTAAATTCAGGAGTTTGAGGTTGCTGTAAGCTGTGACACCATGGCACTCTACCGAGGGTGACATAGTGAAACTCTGTCTCAAAAAAATAAATAAATAAATAAAGACCAAGAGCTAGGCGGAGGAAGGCTGCATCTGACTTCTCAGAAGCAGTGTTTGCAGTGTCTGTTTTACCATCTCCCCGTCCATGGACCTGTGAGGTCCATGATCTAACTGAGTGTCCTGCCCAGGGTCCCTAGGGGGTCGCTCAGGCAACCCTTCCAAGGGTTGTGATTGTGAATGAATGGGTCTCTCCCTCTGTTCCTGGGAAATGGCTACAGCCAAAGGTTATGTGGAATAAAAAGAGTCCTCTGCCCTCTGTGTGTTCAAAGATGAGATCAAATAGTAAGATAAATGTGAGTATGGTGAGTACACAGTGAGTGGTTACAGGAGGCTAGAAAGAGACATTTTCAGAGGCTAGAATAAAATGTCTTTTATTTTGTGCATACAAGCCTGGAAACTACAGCAAGTTGTGATATCCTTATTAATTTTCTTAACTTACAAAAATGATACATGACCATGGTAAAAAAAAAAAAAAAAAAAAAAAATAGTTTCAAATGACAGAAATGCATATAGTAAAAAATGAAAGTCTTCCTATTTTCCTCCCCTCTGGATAGGGACTTTCAGAAGCCACAGGCAAGCCTTACACCTATATTATGGGGTAACCCTCCCTGGCTGGCACAGTGCCTGGCACATGTAGAAGGAGCTCTGGAAATGTCTGCAAACTATTTGCAGTTTGGTGTCCCTCCTTCTAGACATTATCTTCTATAAATTTTCAAACATACATATGTAAGGGGGTGGTATCTGGGGCACAATTTTAATCCCTCTGTACCTCGGTTTTCTTAGCTTTAAAACAGGGGCAATGACGCTCCTCTCACAGGGTGACTGGGAGGGTTACATGCGATAAGATATCTGCACTCTCAGTGTGTCTGGTCCATAGTAGGCACCTGGGCCTTAGCTTTTATCATTGTTTCCTCTTTCTATTCCACAAAGCTTAGTATTCTCTTGTGTGGGTGACAACAATTTCAAGACAGAATTTACTAACTACCATTGTGGATCAAGAACATACACAAATTAAATGGCTCACTTGAAATTACTAGGGTTGGAGGGCCAGAACTTGGGAGGCCAGACAAGCACCTTGCACAGAACTCAGAACTCTGCCTCTGGCCTCTTGTTGTTCTTACCTCACAACAAGGTGCCCCCACAATTCACCTTACAAGCCAAACAGCTGTGGAGCTGGCCCCACTCCTCATCTCTCAGAGATACCCTGTTCAATTGCCCCATCTCATTTGGCTGCTGGGCTATCACTGATGGGCTTCTGGGGTAGGAGCTCTAGGCCCAGGTGACATCTCCTCTTGCAGCAGTCTCTGGACATGCCCGTCCTGGTCCTTGAGGCTTGCTTTCCCCTTCCATGTACTAAGCCAGAAGGCATTGGGGCAGCTCCTTGAGGTCTCCCGGCCCCTCTGGGGTTAGTTCAGGCTGGTGGGCAGAATGGAAATGGCTGAGAGTGAGGTCTGGTTGCTTATCAGGCTACAGACATTTCCAGAGCTCCTTCTACATGTGTCAGGCACTGTGCCAGCCAGGGAGGGCTACCCCATAATATAGGTGTAAGGCTTGCCTGTGTCCTTTAGGAATCCTTGTTCAGAGACTCCCAGGGCTCCTGGGTTCAGGGGCTTCTCTGGCTGGGTGGCCTCTGGGTATAGAGCAAAGGTGAGAGAAAGCTCCTGAGTACAGTTACCTGGCTATTCTCGTCCTCCCTACCTGGTCTCTAAGTCTGGTACCATCTCTCTTACCCTGGTAGTTTCATGGAAGAGCTGAGATAATTGGGTCATGGCCAGCCTGAAGCCTTTTCTGCCACCCTAGCAACTTCCCACATACTTCCAAGCATTCTTGTACACTTAGGGCTCAAAGCTGGAAAAGTCTTAGGAATCATCCACCTTCCTCACTTAACAGGTAGAGAGATAAGGTCCAGTGAGGGAAGAGGAGGGCATGAGCTTAATAAGCACACTCAGAGTGCCATTTGCCATGCTGAGAACTTGAAAATTCTTTCATTCTGTCCTTGTGACAACCTTGAGGTAGTCATTATTTTTCTCATTTAAAGGGTAAGAAATCTGAGGCTTGAAGGAGTCGAGTAATTCAAGATTGCAATGAAGTAGAGTGGTCTAATGTGTAGCCACCTTTTTCTTACCACAGAAAGCCCAAGACATCGAAACATCTTGCTACTTCTTCCTTCACAGGCGCCTTTTCTAGAGCTTTTCCTCCAGTCAGCCACAGGCCCATGGCCAGGCATAAACTGATGACAGAAACCTCCCCAGCCAACTGCCCCAGCAATGTCTGTCTTCCCCTTGGTAGCATCACTCCCTCAGGAGCCCTATTCTAGGAGAAGAGATCACGGCCTAGTTTTGTTGGGTGTACAGCAATGTGTAGGAATTTAGTATGTGGTCAGGGGAAGCTAAGCTGTAGTTGGCCCAGGAGAGCTCTGGCTAGAGCCTGTCTGTCCCTGGTGCTTCCAGGAACCAGTAGGCCAGTCTCCAAAGGCCGCGGCTTAGTCACTTTCTTCACTTTGCCCTGAGTTACTAGTTTCTTGCCTCTCAGCTTTTTCCTAGTTCACTCTTCTCAGATCATGTGTCATTCTCCTCTGCTTACTGATAAGTTTTTCTAGAAGTTCGCTGGAATCCTTGACACTGTCAATCCTGTCACTCTGCCCTGAATTACTAGTTTCCTGCCTCTCCGCTTTTTCTTCATTCACTCTTCTCAGATCTTGTGTTATCTTCCTCTGCTTACTGATAACAGTTTTTCTAGAAGTTCATTGGAATCCTTGACACTGTCAATCCTGATAGCCCATTTCATCACCAAGCAGACAGCACAAATACGCATACACACTTGAAAATCTATAAGGAACAGGACTGGAAGCAGTGGCTCACCCCTGTAATTCTAGCACTTGGGAGGCTCAGGCTGGAGATCGCTTGAGTCTAAGAGTTTGAGACCAGCCTGGGCAACATAGCCCAGAAAGTTGAAGCTACAGTGAGCCACATGCCACTACATTCCAAACTGGGTGATAGGTAAGACCCTGTCCCTCATAAAAAAAAATAATAATAAATAAATAATAATAATATGCACACACACATACACACACACACACACACGGTATTGTCAACCTATATAAGCATAGCATTAAATATTAATACATGCATATGGAAAGACAATGAAATAGCAACATGACAATTGCATTTGAATTGCTCAGAAGATAGAATTTCTTAAGAGTCCTATAAATTGCTAAATCTTTTGTCTCTCAGGGTCTGAGAATCCAAGATTTGCTTATTAGCACTTGCTATGGGTTGAGCTTATCCCCACCAAGTCTCATGTTGAGATTCAATCCCCAATGTTGGGAGTGGGGCCTAATGGGAGGCCTTTGTGTCATGAGAAAGGATCTCTAATGAATGGCTTGGTGCCATTCTCACAGGAGTGAGTGAGTTCTTGCTCTGACAGACAGGATTGTTCTCAGGAATGGATTAGTTCCACAAGCGTGTGCTGTTATAAACCCAGGATGTCCCTTGAGTTTTACCCCTTCACATATCTATGTTCCCTATGACCTCTGCCATGTTATGGTGCAGCACAAAGCCCTCTCCAGAAGCCAGGGCCATGCCCTTGAACTTCCTGGTCCATGGAACTGTGAGCTAAATAAACCTCTTTTCTCATAAATGTCTCAGTCTCAGGTACTCTGTTAAAGCAATACAGAATGAACTAAGACGGTATCTAATCCAATTCATTCTATGCCAACATGGGTTTGCACATATTTAAGAGAGGCCAGAGCAAAAGGGAACATTCCACACACCTACACACACCCCTTACTTCTTCCTGGTGACTTATTGAAGTTTGGTGAAGAGTATCCAGCAACCCCCAGCATTGAGTAGGAGAGGTATACAGCACAAGTCCACTGATGGGGGTCCATTGCCCTAAAGGAGCCACGCCGTGGTTCCCTAAGACATCCATGCCAGCTCTTACAGTCATCACATTCTGGAAGTAGTCCCAGAACTGAAAAGGACCACCAATTTTACTAATAAGGAAATTGGCCTGGAAAATTTGCGACCTGCTTTCCCAAGGTTGGTCTGAAGCTAGAAAGCCAATGGCTTCGTGGTCTCATTGGCAGTAGCAGTTGAGAAGTCCATTTAAGGCCAGAGTCCTCCCACATCGTGTGTGGCCTAGGGCACCCTCAGAGATATTCTTAGTAATCCTAATATCAATATTTATCTAACCTCGTCACCTTGAAAATGTATATACCCTTTAACCCAGCTGTTTTCATTCTGAAACACAACTTCAGGAAACAAGTCAGGAGCACAAAAATGTATATGTAAGTACAGTTATTGAAACTTCATCATAAGAGTAAAACCCTGAAAACTACCCAAACACCCAAAATATTGTGTTTTACTTTAGAAATGATAGTACATCCATACAATGGGATATGGAAGTTTAAAATAATGATGTGTGGCTGGGTGAAGTGGCTAATGCCCATAATCCTAGTATGCTGGGAGGCTGAGGCGGGTGAATTGCTTGAGCTCAGGAGTTTGAGACCAGCTTGAACGAGAGCTGTCTAAACAGCTCTTGTCTGAACAAGAGCTACTAAAATAGAAAAATTAGCCAAGTGTTGTGGCAAACACTCCTAATCTCAGCTACTTGGGAAGGTGAAGCAGCAGGTTCACTTGAGCCCAGGAGTTTGAAGTTGCTGTGAATGAGGCTGACACCACAGGTCTCTAGCCTGGACAGCAGAGTGAGACTGTATCAAAAAAAAAAAAGTATGTAATTATTGCCACGGAAACAAATTTAGTCATTTATTAGATGAGAACAAGCAGGAATGAAAACAGTACCTAGAATAAAAAGGACCCAGTTTCTTCAACGCAGTAAGGGCCTAAACTAAAATGAAGGGAGAACTATAAAAGATAAAAAGAGGCTTAGGAGACATATTAACCACATGCAATCTGTCTAGATTCTGATTTCAGCAAATCAAGAGCAAAAAGGTAAACTTTTAGATAATTAAAATTTGGCATGGACTGATTAAGTGTTAGAGGATATGAAGGCAATATTAGTTTGGGGGGGGTATATTTACTTATTAGTTAATTGATTTTTTTGCAGTTTTTTTGGCTGGGGCTGGGTTTGAACCCGCCACCTCCAGTATATGGGGCTGGCGCCCTATTCCTTTGAGCCACAGGCATCACCCTATTTAATTGATTTTTTAAGTTTTTATCTGTTGTAAGTGAAAATGAAAAAACAATAGGTAAAGTACATTCCCATTTATGTTTATACCACATGTCCTTGTCTTATATGTGTAGAAATGCATGGAAGAGGCTGCAGGAAGCCCAGGAATCCATTCCTGCTGCCCGACCACCTCCACTAAGAGCTCAATCAATATTCATTGACTCAGTCCCGGAACCAAGAATACGAATTCCCCAGATTCCCCAACCTTGAGAGGCCCTGCAGCCTGTGTGCTCTGTCACCAGTACCTGGCACCTGGTTAGCTTTCAGTTAATACTTAGGACCCCACCCAACTGGTACTACCAGCTCTAGGGAGGGGGGGTGTAGGGTGGAGAGCTGGGAAGGACCCTACAGAACATCTGATGGTAGAAGGGGAAGGCTGGCCCATGAACTCCAAAGGACCCAGGGACACATTGGCTCCTGCAATTCCTTCTTGTGGTCCACTTTTATCCATAGCAGATGCTGGTATGAAGTCACTTCTGGACTCAATCCTTGGTTCTCTGGCCATCTTCCCCTCCCACTTTTCCTTGCAAAAGTTATGCCTTTGCTCTCCTATTCCGTGTGAAGGAGCCTTGCCCCAGAGTGGGTGGAGCCAGCTGTTATGTAAGGAGGCAGATAGGGCATATTGGATATTTGCCTTTTCCCAGAACTCCCCTCTGCTCATGATATCCCTGAGACACCTAGGCTCAGGGAACAGAGGCCAAATGACAGGGGTGCAATGCCCATCTAGCTTTGCCCACACAGCTAGGGCCAAGGCTAGGCCTGACTACAGGTGGCAAGGTCTGATCAGGGCTATCCCTGCATGGCAAGCAGGTCTGCCCCATTCTCATCCCCCTCCACACACTGAATCCTTCCAAGGACTCAGGGAGCATTAGGATGGAGAAGGGGCAGCAGTGAAGTGGCTTGGTCAAGAGCTCAATGACCACTGAAGTGCTGCCAAGGCATGAGATGTTCCCTGATGAAGCCACTGCCCCTTCCCTCTCCTCAGCCTTGGTTGAGTCAGCATTGAACTCCTTTCCTGGGTACCTGAAAGTAGGCACAAGGAGTGTAGGTGGTGGATGGTGCTCCTGCCGGGACAGCTCAGTGTATCTTCCAGTCAGGAAGAGCTACTTGGTGTGGGTAGTAGGGTGGGGAGTAGACTTTGTCCTCTGCGTCTGGACTCATCAGGCTATGATAGGCAGCATGTTGTAAAGGATCTGATGCTAGCATTCCTGAATTCTCCCTAATCCTGGACCAGGCACTACTTTAATGTGCAATTTGCCACGTCACTTCCCCGATTTGAGCATTGGTGTCCTCCCTTGTTAACTTAAGGGTGGTGCTCTAATCTTAAATTCTTTTCTAGCACTTATATTTTCCTTATCTGTGAAATAATCACACGTATTTAGCTTACTGTGAGAATTAGAGAAGATTCATGTAAATTTCCAAGTCAACAAAATTATATTTGGTGCAAAAAACGTGTCACCTTCAAAAATCCTGGGATCCTTCCCTTTGTGAAACAGGTAACCTAAATCCATTCTTCCTTAAATAGGGGCATAAAATGGCAGCAGGAGTCAGATACCACCAACAGAATTTATTACCCAAATTTTATTACACAAAAGCAGTTTGAGAGAGTCTAGACATAGGTCACGGGCCTTCTACAGTTACAAGAAAACCAGAACCTCTTTAAACACACCCTTCACCAGCCACTAAAGTGAGGGATTAAAGTTACAGCCCAAGTTATATGATGGCTACTACATCCTCATTCTTTTTTGTTGTTGTTGTTGCAGTTTGGCAGGGGCTGGGTTCGAACCTGCCACTCTCAGTATAAGGGGCCGGTGCCCCACCCACTGAGCCACAGGAGCCGCCCAGTAGTTGTCATTGTTGTTTGGCAGGCCTGAACTGGATTCGAACCCGCCAGCTCTGGAATATGTGCCTGGCGCCTTAGCCGCTTGAGCTACAGGCACCGAGCCTACATCCTCATTCTTGATTAACAATCTCAAAGTCACAGCATGATAATTTTGATCCAAATTTTACATAGAAAAAAATCCCAAAATTAAAATGAGACAAGTTCACAGATACATGTATCATTCCAAGAGACAGAAAGAAATCGAGAGTCTTAACTGGGTATAAGAGGGAAAAGATTTTCTGTTTATAATAACTAAAATTAAGGCCGAATTCAGTGGCTCACACCTGTAATCTAGCACTCTGGGAGGCCAAGGTGGGTGGATTGCTTGAGCTCAGGAGTTCAAGACCAGCCTGAGCAAGAGGAGACCCCATCTCTAAAAAATAGCTGGACCTTGTGTCAGGTACCTGTAGTCCCAGCTACTTGGGAGTCTGAGGCAAGAGGATTGCTTGAGCCCAAGAGTTTGAGGTTGCTGTGAGCTATGACACCACAGGACTCTACCAAGGGCAACAAGAGGAGACTCTGTCTCAAAAAAAAAAAAAAAGAAAAAGAAAAAGAAAGAAAGAAAGAAAAGAAAACAACTAGAATTAAATGGAACTGTCTGATAATCATCAGAGAGTGTAACTCTAGGAGGGAATGCTAATCATGTAGGGTGGGGAAGCTTTATGAGCCCACCAAACCCTCCTGGACTAGTCAGAGGCACTATTTAAGGCCTTCTTGAAACTGTCCTTAGCCAGCAGCTTCCTGGTTGCCAAATGATAAAGGAAGGTACCTACGGCTAGGTGTGTGTGGGTGGTGTTGGGTGGGATGGTGGCTCTTCACTTGGCAAATGGAATAACGTAATTCCCAGCAATTGAAGAGTAAGCAATCTTTAAGAAGTGTTGATAAGGGTTAAGCAGCTAAGGCACCAGCCACATACACCTGAGCTGGCAGGTTAAAATCCAACCCAGGCCCGCCAAATAATGACGGCTGCAACCAAAAAAATAGTGGGCGCCTGTAGTCCCAGCTACTTGGGAGGCAGAGGCAGAATTGCTTGAGCCCAGGAGTTGGAAGTTCCTGTGAGCTATAATGCCACAGCACTCTACCCAGGGTGACAGCTTGAGGCTTTGTCTCAAAAAAAAGAAGTGCTGATAAGTCCCTTCATGATTGCCACATTCAGGGGATGCAAACTGGCTTGATCGCACATAAAATTTTGGTTTTATTTATTTGATTGGTTTTAAAATTATCCTGGACCCAAGAAAATTAGTTCCTTTTCTTACCCTTTTATTATAAAACCGAATAGCACTTATCTCTAGAATCACTGCATTCTAAACTAAAATTGCTGACAATCCCTCATCCCAGACCCTGAATGGCAGATTTTCACAAAAATCAGTTTCTGGATCACATAAGTCTTAACAAAGTTATCTCTTCAGAACTCAGCCCCCATGTGCTTCCTGGCCAGCTGAGGTGGACCCAGGATCCCAAGAGCCAGATTTCTTCCCTTACTCAAGGAAGGCACACCAGGAAAAAGGGGATTTCCCAGCACCTGCCAGCCAGACACTTATTTAACCTTGCTCAGAATAAACAGGTCATTCAGAACAGAAGTTCCCCAAAATGATCCCTACTTGTGTCTTGGAGGAACAATAACTCCTCTGGGTAAGGCTTTCTGTTTTTTTTTTTTTCTTTTTGAGACAGTCTCAAACTGTTGCCATAGGTAGAGGGCCATGGCATCATAGCTCACAACAACCTCCAACTCTTGTGCTCAAGCGATCCTCTTGCCTCAGTTTATCTATTTTTTGGTAGAGACCGGGTCTTGCTTTTGCTCAGGTTGGTCTGGAACTTGTGAGCTCAAGCAATCCACCTGCCTTGGCCTCCCAGAGTGCTAGGATTACAGGTATGAGCCACCGCGCTCAGTCTAAAGCATTCTATTTTTAAAGAATTATTTTAATTATTCTCACCATTCAAAAGAAACTTCAGCATCAAAACCCACACCTACCCTGGCCCAGCTTTTGAGCCTTTCTCCAGTTATAAGGGCTAGAAGTACAGAGAGGGGGGTGAGGGTGAGTCCAATTAACATCAGAGATTTTGGTCATTGGGGTCACACTTGAGCATAACTTTCAGGCCCAACCCCTTTTTGGATGTTTCAAAAGCTTCCAGAGCTTTCTCCAAAGGAAACCGATGGGTAACTAAGGGCTTTACATTCACAGCCTTGGACGCAAGCATTGAAATCGCTGTTGGCCACCTGTAAAAGATCACAAGTGTTGCATTTAGCCTTGAGGATGAAAAAGCCAGGTCCCCAAAACTATCAGGCACAAGCTCAGCTTGGCCATATTTATTTATAGTGCTGTAATTCTGCAAAGTCAATTTTACAGACCAACAATGGAGGAAGGGACCTCATGGCTTGCAACTCAGGATACAGATCCTGCTTGTAATTGTTCCCATCCCTCACTCTGCCATATCTGCTATGAAGCCTACAATTTCTTTGGCCTAAAGGTATGTAGTGGAGGCTACTGAGAAAAGGCAGACAAGCTGCAGGGAGGCAGCACAGGGTAATCCAGCCATTCGCAGTTCTGCTTGGCAGATTTTGCTGGAAAACTGGTGCTATGCTGAGAGCATGGCGATACAGACTCTAAGCTGGGAGTAAGAGACACTGCTGGGAAGGATGTCGCAGACAGAGGGCCCCAGCAGGGGGAGGGTGGACCTGCAGAACATGGATGGGGTGAAGTAAAACCGTTGGGCTCGCCTAGGAGGGCTCTCGGGCTCAGGAATGGGGGCCATAGGACTTGATTTTTCCCTTTAAAGGAGAAAATAGAGACTGGACTACTTAAGGAAATGGAAAAGAGAGAGGCCAAGTGATGAGTGGAAGACACTAACAGCATGCTTCCGACTCGCCTTCCCCCTCTACCCGGCCCTCCCTCTGTCTTCCGTGTCTCTCCCGTTCTTTAACTAGGAGTGAATGTTCTCCCTTTGGATCCCTATCATATCACATGGCTATCACTGTGGCCAGGGAGTGACCTTCACAAATAAACAGGCAGAGACTATTGGTCCCAAAGACAGTGTGGGGCCTGCCCTGGTCTGGCTGGAGCCTGGCCACCTGGGCTGGCCACCTGGGCTCACCCAACAACATACTCACGTGTTGCAGTATCGAAACACGCCCTTAATATCCACCTCCCGGATGGCTGCATGCAAAAGGGGTACAGTGGTCATCTCAGAGCCCATCCCCACAAGCACCAGGGTCCCACCGGAACGAGTGGCCTGAAGAGGTGATCAAAATAACCCCCACCAAAAAAAAAATTTTTTTTAAGTTATATTCAATTTTCCTTGCATTCAACCAATAAATATTTACTTACATGTAAAAAAAAAAAAAAAATAAGCAAACCCAAAAGATAAGAAAACATAGACTTCCCACTCACAATAACACACTGTTGTTACACAAATGTCTTCTAGGTGCATCTGCTTGGTATCCAAAAATTCCAGAGAACAGGATTCTTGCTATACCACTGAACTCTTCAACAGGTCAACCAAACTCACCAGAGCAGCAGAGTAAACATTACCTTCTTTAAAGATTTGAAATAATACACCTGACCAATAGAGAACCAGGCACAGTGGGAGCATCTTCCAAAGCTTTACAAATTCAGTACCAGATACAAGCGTCAGCTACTTCCACATCTCGGTATCTGTTCTTCCTCTGGACGCCCCTCCGCAAACCTCTAAGGAGCCATCCTCTTAGCTCACCAGTGACGGAAAAGCTATTGAGCATCATACAAATGGGGAGGGCTATTGGAATTCCATAGTTTAAAAATGAATTTTTTTTGTTTGTTTTGAGACAGAGCCTCAAGCTGTCGCCCTGGGTAGAGTGCCTTGGCATCACAGCTCACAGGAACCTCCAACTCCTGGGTTTAAGCGATTCTCCTGCCTCCACCTCCCAAGTAGCTGGAACTATAGGCGCCCACCACAACACCTGGCTACTTTTTGGTTGCAGCCGTCATTGTTGTTTGGAGGGCCCAGGCTGGATTCAAACCTGCCAGCTCAGGTATATGTGACTAGCACCTTAGCAGCTTGAGCCACAGGTGCCGAGCCTTAAAAATGAATTTTTATGGGCAGGCTGGCAGTTAGAAATATTTTTGTTTTCAGCCAGGCATGATGGCTCATGCCTATAATCCTACAGTGTAATCCTACACTCTGGGAGGCTGAGGAGGGTGGATTGCTTGAGCTCAGGAGTTCAAGACCAGCCTGAGCCAGATTAATACTCTGTCTCTACTAAAAATAGAAAAGCTAGCCAGCATTGTGGTGAGTGCCTGTAGTACCAACAACCCAGGAGGCTGAGGCAAAAGGATGGCTTGAGCCCAAGAGTTTGAGGTTGTGGTGAGTTATGATGCCAGGGCACTCTACCCAGTGCAACAGAGTGAGACTCTGTCTCAAAAAAAAAAAAAAGAAAAGAAAAGAAAAGAAAAGAAAAGAAAAGAAAAAAAGAAACATTTCTGTTTCATCCCAATCATAATGGACTGTCTTCCTGGAATGTTTATCTGCCTTATCAGTTCCCTCCTTGGAGTAGGTCAGAGGTGGTAGTGAAATTTCTCCTGATGATTTCCACATAATTCCATGTGAATGTTGTGCCTGATCTAGAGTGTTCTGGGATCACTGTGCTCAAGGTTGAGAGACAGGAAAATTGACAATTCATTCAGGCTAAGTTTTCATTATAGTTAGAAGCAGCACCAAGCACTTATTAAATCTAAAGCCCTTAGAAAGGTAAGAGCTAAATGGTACAGCTACAAAAAGGCACCTATCACAGCCACCATCTCTGAGAAGAATACACCATGGGGTGAGCCCTGCAATGCTGTGAGTAAGAGGAGGCAGAACTCAGGGTTTGAGTAGGGTGGGGATGACCCTGGCATTGCTGTTTTTGAACTGTGGTACCTAGAGTTCTAGGGAAACTGTTTCCCCATCAGCACTGCCTTTTGACCTGTGGAAGGGAGGAACATCACCAATGACCAACCCAAGCTGCCAGGTCAGAAGTTTGCTAATCCACAGGTCAAGGAATGCTCAGTCTTCTGGGCCATCATCCAGCGGGTGTGATCTCTGCACCAATGGGAAGATGACATCAGTTCTACCCCAAGGCAACTGTCATGTCTCCTCATAAACACTATCCAGTTGTGACCTGGCAGGAGGGTGATGCTCAGATATGTCCATATTTGGTGCCATTGCTGACCTGCCCCTTGGTGGCCTGGAGCATTCTACGGCACCTGTCATGCATGACGGCTCCACTCTTCATGTCAGGAGAGACACTATTTCAGGCCCAGTGAAGCCCTTGATTCACCTCCACACCTACCTCAGGTAGCCTGGCAACCAGACACCCACTACCAACAGCAGGAAACACCAGCTATTCCAAAATCTTTAAAGGGAGGGCAGAAGAGGAAGGAAAACTTCATCCTTTAAGTACTTTAGTTTATGCAGCCTCTCTGCAAAATGGAAGTCACTGACCTGCCTAACAACAATTTGAAGAAAGTAGGTACACCTCACTTGTTGCCACAGCCCTTAAAATGCCCAGCTCAGAACCTGGCACATAGCAGGTACCTATGATATGCCATGGGTAGATGTGTCATACACAGACCCACCATCCCTCTCTGAATTTTGGGTTCTCTTTGCTCTTTCCCACACGGTGGCCATTGTCTCTGACAGCAGGGAGAGGGCTGGCTGACTCTGGCTGAAACTCAGGACAGGGCCAAAGTGTCACATGTTCCCCCACCTCAGCACTTCCTCAGCCCCTAGTGTCACTGGGCACCTTGATAGGAGGAAGGACGGCAGCTTGGCTGGGTGCCAGGCTTGAGGGCGTGCCAAGCAACTTGAGGGCTAGCGTGCCCAGCTGGCCTTGGGTGCTGCGGAGTGTCCTTGCCCATGAGCCAGTTCTGACTCAGAAGGAAGGAGGAAGCCCGTGCTGCTGTGTGACGCTGTCTGGGAGGCAGGGGTGGGAGTCCCCTGTAGTGGCAGCTGCCTGCTACCTTCCTCTGCCCAGCCCTTCCCACCCTTGCACAGTTGTGGTTTGGGCACAACTCCTAAGCAGCAGCACAGCTGGGGAAGCTCAGGCCCTGGGGCCAGGCAGGGCTAGGCTTGAGCCCAACTCCACGTACTGCGGTTTGCTCAAGGCAGAGGCAAAGTCACGGTGACTTACCTGAAGCAAACCACAACTCTTCTGGTGTAAAATGATGACTGATTTTCAGGGCTCTTGGGCAGATTAGGTATCATATTTGCAAAGTGCCCAGCAAAGCCCCTGGCATATCGTAGGACTCAGAGCCTAGAAATTATCCTTTTTCCCTTCCTTTCTCCACACTTTGATCTGTTAGTGCCACTCCCCAACAACTTCCCAGAAATCGCTGGTGGGCAGTTGAGGGAAATTCAGGCACTGGCAGCTTATCTAACCCTAGCTATGGGAGAGAACACGGCAGTAGCCAAGAGTGACCTTGAAAAATCATCTCACTTTTGTGACTAACTGAATTGATAGCTTTCGCTTTGTATCATGACTCAAAGAGAGTAGTTTCCCTCAATAAAACAAGAAGGGATTTCCCACATTCAAGGAAGGCATTGTTCTCTGTTCTTTCTGCTTATCATCTTAACAAAAGTGGTAACTACACTTTTAGGATCATAGATATGATTATGAAAGCAATTGCATCCCAAAGGCACACCTTCGGGTCACTTAGCATTTTTCAAGGACCACAAATGTTCGTTACCCCGTTTGAACCTCAAACTGACACAATCAGGATGTAAGGCACACAAGAAATGAGAAAACAGAGATGCTAAGAGAAGAACTGAGTTAATTCTGCATGGTCACAGGATTCCTCCCTTCTTCCCTGTCCACTCTCCTACTCTGGCTCCCCCAAGCTGCCCTTGTCCTACTCACGTAGATGCCCGTCTGGATAGAGGCCTCTGCCCCCGTGCATTCAATGGTGACTTCCGGCTTGCACCCCAACAGACCTTCCACTTTGCTGGCGATGTCCTGAGGGTTCTCCTTGGAGACCTGGAGGACTAAATCGGCCCCCACTTCCTTGGCTTTGGACAACCGAGAAGCAGACAGATCTAAAGGTGAAAAAAACCTCCTTTGAACCAGGAAACTGATGACCAATCCTCAATAAAGTTCTGGTGTCATGAGTAGTGTCATTGGGCCGAACACTCATATTCTTACACCCTCACATACTGCCATACATCCTGCACAGCTACACGGACACACACACACACAAAACATGCACGCCCTCCCACATCCCCACAAACCACACAACACTGCTCACCCCACACATTCTCACAGGCAACTCCTTGCACGCACATACTCACACCACTCTCACATCTCCCACCCATACCACACAACACCTCACACAAAGATACCCCCTTACATGCGTATTACACACACCACCACCTCCCCCCCCCAAACACAGCAGGGGTGAGCCTTCTCTTAGGAGCAGGGGGTAGTGTGGGCTGCTGAGGACCACCCACAACGAGCCACTGTGGCCTCTTTTCCACAGCAGCCAGCCTTGCCCTTCTCAGGAGGGCCTCATGCTGAGCTTTGAGTTGGTCATCCCCCAATTGGCCTTCTCAACCCTGGGACCCCGGATGGAGGAGAAAGAGCCCCTTTAGAAACCTAGGACCTCATGGCTCTGACCGAAACTGCAGGTCCTGCTGCTTCCCCCTCAAGAAGATTTACAACGAAGAAAACCTTACCAGTCACCACTACTTGAGCTGCTCCCATTGCTTTGGCCACAAGCAAATTGACCAGCCCTATTGGCCCTAAAGAAAGAAGAAAACGGGACATGTTTGTGAAATCTGAATCATCTGCTATTCCCCTTGTCCGGGTTGTATCTTTTGTATGTCTCTAGCATCTATCCCAGTACCCAGAAGAAAAAGACCTTAACAAGTGCTCACCGAATGCAGAACAGAAGGAATGTGTGAGGAATTAGTCTCTCCCCAAACATGCTCCTAGTGCCGGCTTGTGTTTAAACCTCTCCAACTTAAGAACTAGAAAATTTCCACTTACTCTTGGGTACAACATGGAGGTAGTCTCAAGGAACTAAAGGATTCAAGGAAATATATACCTATTCACAGAATAAGAAGTCTCAGAGAGTCAGGCCACATTTTCCTGTTTTCTCTTTGAATCCCACCTTTGTGAGAACCTGTCACAGCTGCCCTGGGAAAGACATACTTTCTAGGTGCCCAGTGAGGATGACCCTGGAGGGTGCCCTGAAGTGAGCTGGCTCCTTGGGTTGATCCAGCTGCTTGGGCAGCTTCAGGATCCCCAGGTGTCCAAGAATTAGCCTGAGACCATCTGCTTCATAATACCCATGTGCTAGATGATGCTGTGGTTTTAATATGAAAACCAGAACAAATTTGGGGATTTGCTTTTTGTACACACCCCTTGAAAAGAATTTTGAAAGTTTTCTCAGAACACAAAACATTAGAAAATAATGCTTGAAATGTCCAAAAAAGGTGATTAGTTAAAAAAAAAAAAAAAAAAAACTACATTGGGATACTACACAGTTATTAAAAACTATGCCATAACTCTGTGATCTTCCTGTCTCAGCCTCCCAAGTAGCTGGAACTATACGCACATACCATCATACCTGGCTAATTTTTCTATCCTTCACAGAGATGGGGTCTCACTATGTTGCCCAGGTTGGTCTCAAACCCCTGAACAAGCAATCCTCCTGCCCCTGCCTCCCAAAGTGCTGGGACTATGGGTGTGAGTCACTGCACATAGCTCTAAAGCAAAATATTGACAGTAGTCCCTCAGGCTAAAGGTGATATGTGTGTGTGTGTGCACACATGCTTGCCTGTGTATGGTAGGTATGATTTATTAAATAGTTTCTTTTTCTATGGCAAAGAGGTACTATGTATGCATTTTTTAAAAGACTGTCACTAGAATCTTATAGTCTACTTGCTCAATGAGGCAAAGTCTGCTCCACATCCTCCACCCTTCTTAGGAAGCCTTACAATTACTTACTTGACAAAGAAAATCATTCACAAGGGACTATGAAGAACACCAGATCACACCCACAAGGGGTGTGAGCATACTGTCTGGGTCACTAGTAGTTAGAAGCCTAGAATGATTCTGTCTGAGGCCATGAGGACCCGCTCCAGGTGGCTGGAAACAGGCAGAGAAGGCAGCGCCCTACACCCGTGTTGCAGGCAGAGTGGCGGCTCATGGACTTGCACTTTCCACTGGCCAGCAGTGAGGTCTACCTCAAGCATGGGTGGGACTACACCATTCACTTCTCTGGCATGATATTAAACATCAAAGCTCCCAAAGTTTTCCTTCTCTTTTTATCAAAAATATTTCCCTAGTTTCCTGTTAAGGGTTAACAAATAATTATAAGACTCATTCTTTAAAAGAACAAATATGTTATGTTGCCCAGAAAATGTAGCATCAGCTACTATCATATCTGCAGGTATTTGTTTATTTAGCTAAGTGCTGGCTACTAAGGGAACGGGACATTGTAATCCTCCCCTCCCCAGGAGGATTCTAGAACCAATCCTAGCCCTTGAAAGGGGAATGAGCTGGGCAGAGGGGTCCCCATATTCCCAGTCAAAGACTCCATAGCCAGGATGTTGTCTGTTTCTTACCAGCTCCACACACAAGGACCTTGTTCCCCAGAGTGACTCCACCTCGCTTGCAGGCATGGATTCCCACAGACAGTGGCTCAATCAGGGCCCCTTCCTCATAGGTGACATTGTCAGGAAGCCTGAGAGTCATTCAATATACATGTTAGATCCTCTGAGTTAATGTAATACAATAGTACCATATTGCAGGTCCAAGGTTACTACTATATATAACAAATTGAGCATGCATGTGTAGGGCAATGTGCTAGGCAATTTACATACATTCACTCTTTTAAGAACAGTTTTATGGTAGGTGCTATCATTCCCATTCTAGATGAAGAGACTAAAGCTCACAGAGTTAAATTATTTGATGCAAATGTTCAAAGCTAGTGAGGGGCCCAAAGGGTTCAATGTAGAAGCCAAATATGTCATATTCCAGAATCCATGTCACACTGTCTCCCTCTGAAAACAGTGTTCTTTGGATAAATCACTTCAGTGAAAGTAAACACATTATGTTTTCTTGAATGTGCTATCCAAGGTAAGGTATGGGGGTTGTCATTAATAAATGAAAAGTCCATTTAACAAGGAGTTAACATAGCCACGTTCCAGCATCTAATCTGCTCCTCAAACTTACAGCCTTTCTGGTTTCCCCTTGGCAAACAATCTTAACTATCAGCAGCTTTGCACAGGGCGATTTAGCAGCAGGAACCCCTCTATCATCCCCATTATACATTCCAGAAGAACACATCTGATGACAACAGCTGCCTAGCTGTCCCAGCACTGGTTAAGATAGGGAGAGGGACTGTTCCATACAGCTGATTACGTGTGGTGTCACCTTCACCACTGGGTTCTAGGTTTTCACTTCCACTGGCTTCTCGACCCTATCAATAATCCCACTGGTGATGACAGCAAACATCTGCATATACCTTTACAGATTAGAGAGCATTCTCAGCTTTTATCTCATTAACTCCTCACAATCACCCTGTTGGGCAGGAAGGGCAGGCTTTATTTTTAACTAATATTACAGAAGAGAAAACGGCAGCCCAATGACCTTAGGAGCTCTGTGGAGGTTATGAAGCTAAGGAGCGAGAAAGCAGGACTTGAATCCACATCTCCTGATTCCACCTCCTCTGTCCCACATTAGCTGCCTCTTGGTACAGGCAGCTCTGTGTAGCTAATATCTAGTTCCTGCTAGCTCCTCACTGCCTGGTGTTTCCCCGGTGGCCCCCAAACCTCCATACTCAGGGACATGGAAACTCTCAAGTTCTAAAGAGCAATAAAGGTGGGAACCAACCCATGTGCTCATCCCCATGATCCTTTTGCCACTGTTTCCAGTCTTCAACAGTACAACTTACAGGGTCCTCCTGTCACTGTCCCCAGCCCTAGCTAAAATTCACAATCCTTCTACTCACCCTGCAGGCATCAATTCTACATAAGGGAAAAAGTTAAAAATGAAATTATGAAGATTCCCAAACTCTCTCCAGGGCCCCCACCACAGGCTGTCGGACACTCCTGCCCCTCCATATCAGGCCTCCTGTGGAGCCTCTGATGGTTCTCAGCTAAGGGCAGCCTTTGAATTGCACCAAGGAGAGGTGGAATTGGGCAAGGTAGTGGAGTGTGGGGTTTTTTTGTTTTTTATTTTCTTTTTGAGGCAGAGTCTCAAACTGTTGCCTTGGGTATAGTGCCGTGGGTCACAATTCACAGCAACCTCAAACTCCTGGGCTCAAGCGATTCTCTTGCCTCAGCCACCCAAGTAGCTGGGACTACAGGTGCCTGCCATAACACCAGGCTATTTTGTTGTTGTTGTTGTAGTTGTCGTTGTTGTTTTAGCTGGCCAGGGCTGGGTTCAAACTCACCAGCCTTGGTGTATGTGGCTAACGCCCTACCCACTGAGCAACGGGCGCCGCCCAAGAGTGTTGTTATCTGGGAGAGTATTCTCTCAAGTCAGCAGATGCTGCCTCATCCCACCTGCATCCAGTGCAGCCAACCATGTGGGAAGCCACCCAGCAAGGAGGCAGGAATGGGGATGAGGAGTACTGGGGCCCAGTCCCTCTGCACTAATCTTAGCAGAGTCACTGGGGCCTCCTTCCCAAACTTGTCCATTAGGAGAGGCTTCTAAGTTTCCTCTCAGCCCTAATCTTCCATGACTTTATAAACACCAGAGAAAATAGGGCAACTTGGTGGTTTTTATAGTAGTGTTCAGGGAACAGGCAAAATGAAGTAAAGGATGCTCAAGAAGCCAAGGGGGAAGCAGAAAGAAAGAAAATAGGTAGGGCTGGCTGCAGTGGCTCATGCCTATAAACTCCGTGTTCTGGGAGGCAGAGCCCAGACAGAAGGATGGCTTGAGGCCAGTTCAAGGTTACAGTAGGTTACGATGATGTCATTGCACTTCAGCCTGAATGATAGAGTGAGACCCTGTTTCTTAAAGAGAGAAGAAAGAAAGAAAATAGGATAGGTAGGTAGGAAAACAAGGAGGCTATGTAGGAATCCTTAGAAAGAGATCAGAGAGGAGGGTTTGGGTTCAGGGCTGGCCTGGGACAGGCAGAAAATAACCCGGTGAGGAGAGGAGGCCGGGTTGCACAGCCCCCACACCCTCCTTGGTTATCATCATCCTTCCCACTATTATCACCAACCAGAATATCCATCCTCCACTCCTCACCCTACCACTGTTCCTGCAAACTGCCAGCACAAGGATCCTTTTCAGGCATAATCCTTCTGTACCCACACAGACCACAAGACTATGGCTATGACATAGCATGGTACCATTTATCAAGCACCTACTATGTGTTAGGCCTCATGCTGGCTACTTACTATGCCTTTTCAAAAAAATTTTTTGAGACCGAATCTCACTATGTTGCCCTCAGCAGAGTGCCGTAGTGTCATAGCTCACAGCAACCTCAAACTCTCAGGCTTAAGCGATTCTCTTGCCTCAGCCTCTCAAGTAGCTGGGACTACAGGCTCCCGCCACAATGCCTGGATATCTTTTGTTGTTGTTGTTGCAGTTGTCATTGTTGTTTAGCAGGCTGGTTTCTAACCCACCAGCTTCAGTGTATGTGGCTGGCGCCATAACCACTGTGCTACAGACGATGAGCCTTAATATGCCTTCTTCACTGAATTTCATCAATAATTATGTGAGGCAGGTGTTGTTACTATCTGTATTTCACAGGAAAGGACTTTAAGGTTACAAAATTTAAGTAACTTGCACAGGGTCACATAGTTGTTGTAAATGGCAGAGACCAGTGGTTAATCTTGGGCTTTATCATGATACTCTTCTGCCTTCTGTGAAGATGTTGTTTGGTGTCTTGACTAGGAAAGGGCCTAGAAAAAGATGGGCTGATTCAGGAACCACTTGCTGAAAAGTGGACTCTACCCACATAACCTGCTTTCTTCTAGAGCAAGTTCAAGTGTTGACTTAAACACATCACAAGGTCTCTGGCCTGTGACTCCTCTCAAGGCTTCCAGTGGGCACTAGGAAAACTCAGATCTGTCAGACTGCTCCTGTGACTGGCACCTGGCCTCTATCAGGCAAGCCCCATCCTGGCTGACAGCCACCACCTGTGCTAGGCTGGGGTGGGAGGAAAGCACACCTGGGTCTGGTCAGAGGGAGCATGGCACATCAGCACCCTAGAGCCCCACAGCTGAGCCCACACAGATGTGCGGCACTTTGCTCCTTCCAGACACAACTTCACCCCAAAACTGTTTCAGGGAGAGAGTGGGAAAGGTAGAATAGTGGGTACAGGGCAGATTAAGAATCAGACAGAACCCAGTTTGACTCCTGGTTGTGCTCTGTGCCTGAGTCAATTGACCTCCTTCTGCCTCAGTTAACCCTTTCATAAAACTGCGGGAATGGTGCCTACCTCACCATTATTTTGTGAAGGTTAAATAAGATAAGACATGCAAAGCACTGCTTAGCATAAGGGCAGACCTGTGGTAATAATCATTACGACTTTACCTGCATTTCTGCATTGCCTATTTAATATTCTGGTAGTTACATGAAAAAGAAACAGGGGAAGGTTAGAGCATATCCCCAAAGTCACTAGTTAGGAGGGAGTGGATTCAGGGTCCCAGAGCTCACACCCTGGCACCACACTGTGCCTCTCAGTAATTCACAGTCTTGCTGTCACTGTGTGTTACTACTGTTGAGGACACTGTTGTTGTTGATTCCCTCTCTGGTGGCTGCAGTGGAAACCAATAATGGAGGGTGAACCATGGTGATGTCTCTCCAGGATGACTGGAAAGAGTGAGTAAGTTCAGCAACAATTTTCTATTGATGCTCTAGGTGAGGGAAAGTTGGACTGAAGGACCAAAATCAACTCCTGTGAGTCAGTCTTATCTCTAGTGAGGCTACCCTCCATCAATGTCTCCAAGAAGGACCACCTGCTGGGGGGATGCTTTGAGTTTGGAATTATGAGCTAAAAAGACTAATGAAATCACCATGGGAAACTAAAAGAAAGTTCATCAACAAATGGAGGGAAAGAGGTGGCCTGGCTGGGCCGTGGGCACTGACTTGTAGCAGAAGTCTGCGCTGTGCTTGTAGAAACGGCAGAGGTTTCCGTCATCGGGAGGGGTGGCACAGAAGAAGATGGATGGCGAGAGGTTGTACCGGCCCCTCTTGCAGAATTCATCGGTTTCCCGGGGAGCCCCAGGCTCAATGGCCACACGATCACCTGGAGAGGAAACCAAGACGCTATCTTTGTCTGAGGGTGGGAGCAGAGCCCGCCCACTCCTTTCCCGGCTTCTGGTTCTCTATTTTCCAACCTCTAGAAACAAAAGCAGAGGCAAAGACACCATGAGGGCATTCATAAGCAAGGCCACGTGGCAGATGGGAGAATCTAACGGCTAGAGTCTAGCCCACTGAGCTCTCTCCTTCTTGGGGACTTGGTGCCCCAGGCAAGCAAGGAAGTCCTGGATGCCTCACAGACTCACGCTCCAGGGAAAAAGGACCAGCCTACTTCCTCATAGCCAGCTTTGCTCTGTCCTCTGTCCAACAGAGTAACAAACCAGCCCACCCTTCCAGCTCCACAGCCACTTTCCAGCTTGGGAAACACAGAACCAGCTCCATCTCAAAGGCAAGCCAGGCCCAGTACCCATCTCACACTGATGCAAAAGAGGGTGCCAGTGCATTAAGTTTGCAGACATTTTTCCTTACCTATTTTAAAAATATGGGCAAAGCCCTTACAAAACCAAGAGATATGATTTGACATGTTTTAAGTTCAGTCTGGTTATGTTTAGACATAGGAGCCAAGTGGTTGGCAGAACCATGGTGACCAATGACCTGAGGAGGCCACTGGGGCTCTCGGCCTGGCCACTCCTGCTTGGAAACCCAGGCTGAGAATTACTCTGTTTCTTTTTCTACCTTTTATTATGAAAAATTTCAAACATACAACAAAGGTGAAAGAATTATACAGTGAACCCCCGATACTTTCCACCCCTCCACCTAGATTCATTTAGCTCTGTTTGCTTTATCACATATGTATCCATCTACCCCTCTACTCCATCTCTCTCTCTTTTTCCATCAGCCCATCTTCTTTTCTGATGCATTTCAAAGTAGGCTGCAGACATCCGTATTATACCCTCCTGCACCGTAGGGTATAATAGTAACTCTTTTCATTGTATTTATCATTATTATAATTATCTGAACTGATGTTATGGTAGAGAAAATTCAAGACAGAGAGCCAAACTATAGCTAAACTTGGAATATTACATGCCTTAGACTTACTGATTCTATGTTTCAATTGTGCAAACTATCACTAAGAAATGCTCAATGAGGACGGCACCTGTGGCTCAGAGGGCAGGGCGCTGACCCCACATACCCAGGGTGGCGGGTTAGAACCCGGCCCTGGCCAAACTGCAACAAAAAAATAGCCGGGCGTTGTGGCGGGTGCCTGTAGTCCCAGCTACTCAGGAGGCTGAGGCAAGAGAATCACCTAAGCCCAGGAGTTGGAGGTTGCTGTGAGCTGTGACAGTATAGCACTCTACTGAGGGTGATAAAGAGAGACTCTGTCTCTAAAAAAAACAAAAAGAAAGAAATGCTCAATGGGTAGTATTCTTCTTTCTACTTCAGTTGATTAGAACTTTAAGATGTTAACATATAACACACTTTAAGCAAAAATTTTGTATTCTAAAAAAAGTACGTACAGAAATCCTGACTCCCTCAACTTTATCTTCTTCCTAATGAACTTTCAGCAAATTATCCCCATACCAGGGGTGAGGAGCCTGTGACCTTAAGGCCACATGCAACCTTTTAGGTCCTGAAGGCTGCTGTCTGAATCTAAATTTTATAGAACAAATCCTTTTTTGAAAAAATATATTTTTATTCACCTTTCATATTTTTATTTTATTTTTTAAATGAATGTATTTAAAACACCAAAGAAAAAAGTAAGTTTCAACAAAATAATCCTCCCAGATTGACCAGCACAATTAGAACATTAGTAAGCTGTAAGGGCTGTTATGTTCATGATTTACCATATTTTGCTGTGTATAATGCATACCTTTTGTGCAAATTTTTTAGGAAAAAATAAGAATGCACATTATACATGGGTAGTAATAGCTCAGGAAGTGGGGAGCCCAGTGGGCCTCCTGGGACCACCATGCTCTCTCACCTGGCACATGGAGTTTCAGTCCAGAAGGACCCAGAATCCAGGGGGAGCAGGCCAGAGCAGGCTCTGCCAAGTGCCATGATGGGGTGGGCGGCAGCAGTGCTGGTGAGGAGGGCCATGGCCATGTGGGGTGAGGGATAAGGCCCAAGGCGTGGTTGTGCGGAGGGGACTGGGAGCCCCATGTAGGCCCCAGCATCCTGCTTGGTTGCTGCAGGCCAAGCGGCCTCAGAACCTCCCAGCCTACTAGCCATGCACGTGGCCACCTCAGCTGTGGCCCCCAACATGGTGGGGCGAGAAGAGCTCCCAAGAGAGAAGAAAAAGGCAGCTTTCACAGAGCAGGCAGCTGTGGGAGGGTGGTGCTCTCTACATATTTATCAGGGGAGCATTAGTCCTCCCCAGATATGTCTCCCTGCTGAGAGCTAGTCACTTTCTCAAGGGGTATTTTCCTGAAAGTTTGGGCCAAAAACATGGTGTGCATTATACATGGCAAAATATGATAGTTCTAACTCCCCCCACCTGACTGGTGCTACTACCGCATGAGGCTGGTTGGTATGAGTTTATGGAGGTCAAGTACACCGGTCTGTTATCAGCTTTTGACAGCAGTTTACTGATTTCTGTTTGAAGTGGAATTTGTGAATAGTTGCACAGCTTGGCAGTATTTTTTAATCGCCTGCTTAACAGTCCTTCATGTCAAAGAAGAGAATGATGAAGGAAAATAGATGTTTTAAGGAGGATTGGGAACTGCTATACTATCTTGTTTCTGTTAAGATGATTTACTTGCTTGTGATACTGTAATATCAACATTAAAGAAATTTAATGCTCATCAGCATTATTAACACTCATAAGGACCACAAATATCTTAAACTAGAGGGAGAGGCACAAAAAGTTGTATGGCATTAAAAGATGAAAAGCAAAAGCAAAGATAATTCTTACAAGCAGCAGTAATACCTGGAAATAATGCCACAAAAGCAATTTATAAAGCAGCTAATATACTGGGGGGAAAAGGAAAGCCATTCACTAATGTGGAAATTATGAAAGAATGCATTGCTAAAATTATAGGCTGCTTAGACCCTAACAGCATTTCAAAGTACAAACAACTGCCTCTTTCAAGGAAAACCAATAACTGATCAGCAGCATGAATTAGCCTTTAACTTAACAGAACAACTTCATGCCAATACTTCAAAAGGAAAATATAAATTATTCACTTTGGATGAATCAACTAATGCTACTGACTTGGCACAGGTTTTATATATATTAATATACTTCATTTGGGTCATAACAGAAGATTTTCTTTGCTACAAAGAGTAACTTGCTTTGGGCACTCTTGCAAACAGGATATGGGTAATAGATGTTCTCAATAACTTTCAAGATAAATGTCATGAAGGTGGACAGAATTTGGTAAATCTAGTGAGTATATGTACAGACAGTGTACCTTCAATGACAGGAAAACATGAAAGGTTCATTATACAGATTAAAAAAGGTATCAATGGTTACAGATGCTCTTATTTCTTTTCATTCTATCTTGCATCTACAAAATCTGTGGGAAGGCTACCATTTTAAGTGACACTTTGCAACAAGTTATAAGTATCATTAACTGTACTCATGCAAATGCAACAGGGCATCAATACATGCTAAAGTTGAAAGCAAGGTAGTCAGTGAGGATGTGCCATATCATTCTAAAATGCATTGGCTATCCCAGGGATAGGCGTTAGCTAAAATTTTATCTCAAAAAAAAAAAAAAAAATTATCTCTGTGAGAACAGACAGTTTTTTTGTTTTTTTTTAGAGACAGAGTCTCACTTTGTCACCCTCAGTAGAGTGCTGTGGGAGTCACAGCTCACAGCAACCTCCAGCAATCTTGGGCTTAGGCAATTCTCTTGCCTCAGCCTCCCCAGTAGCTGGGACTACAGGCACCCACCATACTGCCTGGCTATTTTTTTGTTGCAGTTTGGCCTGGGCTGGGTTCAAACCCACCACCCTGGGTATATGGGGCTAGTGCCCTACTCACTGAGCCACGGGCGCCGTCCCAGACAGTTAAATTTTATTAAGAATAGAATCAGCAATGTGATTATTGAAAGATTTCCATAGAAATGCAGCATTTCTGTGTGAGATCATGTCAAATCATAATGACTCCAGTATTTCTTTGCAAGGTAACACTACATCTATATATGATATGTGGCAAAAATCTAACCATTTTGAAAAAAAGCTATCTTTTTTTCCAAACATTACATCTTCAGAAGGAAAAAAAAAAATTTTTTTTTTGAGACAGAGTCTCACTTTGTCACCCTTGGTAGAGTGCCCAGGAGTCATAGATTACAACAACCCAAACTCTTGGGCTCAAGTGATTTTCTTGCCTCAGCCTCCTAAGCAGCTGGGACTACAGGCACCCGCCACAGTGCCTGGCTATTTTTAGAGATGGGGGTCACACTCTTGCTCAGGCTGTTCTTGAACCTGTGAGCTCAGGTAATCCACCCACCTCGGCCAGAAGTACAGGTGTGTGCCCAGCCCAGAAGGAAATTTTGATAAACATTCACCACAGTTAGCAAAGGTCACTGATGAGCAGGATGATATATGTGAATCATTTGAAGAATACGCAGCTATTATAGACCTATTCTTTGGAGAATACAATGAAAGCTTCACTGACTTTGAGAACCATGACATCACACATACATTAGCATTTCAGCCTCACCTAGTTAATACACCATGGCACCTAAAGAACTATAGATGAAAATGACTGAGCTCTCAGTAAATGACATTTTAAAGGCATTGTTTGTTGCTAAGAAAGATCCAATTGAAATATGGAAAAATGCAGTAGAATACCCATGCCTTGTCAGGGGCCAGGTGTGGCGGCTCATGCCTGTAATCCCAGCACTTGGGAGGTGGAGGTAGGTGGATTGTCTGAGATCATGAGTTCGAGACCAGCCTGAGCAAGAGCATAGACCCCATCTCTAAAAAAAAAAAAAATAGCCAGCCATTGTGGCAGGCACCTATAGTCCCAGCTACTCAGGAGGCTGAGGCAAGAGAATCACTTAAGAGAATCAAGAGTTTGAGGTTGCTGTGAGCTGTGACACCACTGCACTCTACTGAGGGAAACAAAGTAAGACTCTGTCTAAAAAAAAAAATGCTTTTTTAGTCACTTATTGCTGCAAATCTACATTCTCGTACTTAACCCAAGTCAAGTCACCTTTAAGGTCACAAATGACTGATACCCATGTAAGGGTGTCCAACCTGCAGCCCATGTGCTGCATGTGGATTATGTGAGGACTATTTTGCTTATCTGTGGTGATGGATATCACAAAAATTATGCACAAACCTTTATTTATTTATTTTGCTTTCAACTTTCATTAGTATTGGTGTATTTAATATGTGGCCCAAGACAAGTCTTCTCCCAATGTGCTGACCCACCCCTGGGAGGATCAGCTGAAACTGTGGACCTCCACGGTGCAACCAAATGTTCACATACTTTCCAACAAAAAAAGACACAACAAAGTCATTAAAAGATTAGTTAATTTTTTTTTTTTCCTGATACAGAGTGTCACTATGTTGCCCTCAGTAGAATGCTGTGGCATCACAGCTCACAGCAACCTCAAAGTCTTGGGCTTAAGTGATTCTCTTGCCTCAGCCTCCCAAGTAGCTCAGACTATAGGCCACCACAACACCTGGTTATATTTTTGGTTGCAATTGTCATTGTTATTTAGCAGGTCTGGGCTGGACTCAAATCCACCAGCCTTGGTATATGTGGCCAATGCTCTGCTCACTGAGCTATGGGCACTGAGCCTTTTTTTTTTGAGGCAGAATTCCATAATGTTGCCCTCAGTAGAATGCCGTGGCATCTCAGCTCATAGCAAACTCAAACTCTTGGGCTTAAGTGATTCTCTTGCTTCAATCTCCCAAGTAGCTGGGACTATAGGCATCTGCCACAACGCCCAGCTATTTTTGTTGTTGCTGTTGTTGTAGTTGTCATTGTTGTTTTAGCAGGCCCAGGCTGGGTTCAAGCCCGCCAGCCCCAGTGTATGTGGCACTGGGCCAAGGTTAGTTAATTTTAAAATTAACAAATAGCTTTCATTTTTTGAAATTAAGTACGTAGTAGTTAGATTTTTACAAAATAACATACATTTTAAAGTATATCTCATTAAAGTTTCTTGAGTGTGGTCTTATTTGATTATAGCTAAATTAATACGGCCTTCCAACATGAAGTTTCCCCACCCCTAACCTGGATGAGTTCTTCAACCTGGCATTCAAGATCTTCTATAATCAGGAGAGTTTTATATTATTCAGTTTTATCTTCTAATCATTATGGTAAAAGAACATGACAATTCACAGCTTTTTAAAGAGGGGCTTCATGCAGATTATTTTTATCATCTCCTCTAACTTCCCAACACAGAACCTCTGCTCTAAGCAACATAGACTTATTAGCAAACCAGAATGTTATTACTGCCTCTGTAATTTCATTGTTCTATTACGCTTATATAGAAAATTAGCTTTTGACCTTTTCTTTTTTTTTTTACAGTTTTTGGCAAGGGCTGGGTTCAACCCTGCCACCTCCAGTATATGGGGCGGGAACCCTACTAGTTGAGCCACAGGCACCGCCCAGATTTGACCTTTTCATTAACTCACATATAAAACCTTTCTAAAGTCTGAAAGTTCTTGGAAGTCTACTTGCTCTAGAGTCCAAAAGACCAGTGTAGGCATCTCAGCTCTGAGATTGACTAGTGTGTGCTCCTGGCCAACTACCAAGCTTCAACTTATTCATCAATGAATGAGGAGAAAAATGCATATCTCAAGAGTTTTTTCACGAATGAAATAATTACACATAAAAATTTTCAACATGGAGACTAACATTGCTAATCAATGAATATTAGCTCCCTTATTATTATTGTTACTGTTAGATGTCCAGCTCAAAGACTCATCTCCTCCACGAACTGTCTTTAACCATCTCGGCCCACAATGAATGCCTTTTCTTTGAATTCCTAAAGTCCATTTTTCCCCACACCTGATTGCACCCTATGGTCCTGTCCTCTAATTGTTGGTATTTATGTAGGTCTTGATATCTGGTGTCCCCAACTAGATCTAAGGATCCAGGAATCATATCATCTAACTTTTGTATAGCCCTCAAAGCACCCAACACAAAACTGGACTCATTATAGACAACTGAGTAAGCCCTTGTTAAAACTTACTTTTAGAGAACCTCACACCTTGTTATAATTTATATTTTGAGACCTTGTCCCACAAGTAAGAACCAGTTACCAGTGTCTGTTGGAAGCTATGAACCTTCCACTTTGGGATAACCCTACAACACTGTTGGAGCTTTCCTGGTCTTACTAATGATGAATGGAGGTCTGACTTAACATTCCTAAACAAGACACATGTCTCACTTCCTCAGAGCTGGTCAGTCTCTCTCCATGTGGCTGGGCTCAGAGAGTCTTATAGCAGGATGGCACCTCCTGTCAACCCTCACATTCTTCTAAGTAATCTGACATGATCTCCAGGATGCACAATGGCCTCTTTGGTAAAGGAAGGTTAAAGCCAACAGCTAGCTACACCAAGACTGCTTAGATTTAATTCACTATGTCAGGGAATAGTGTAGTCAGTTATATCTGAGAATTCCTCCCTCCAGGAAAATGAATTAAGCAAATCTAAGGAAAATATTGGTGGTTTCCCAATAATAAATTAGATTTTTATTAGTTATCTAATAAAAAAGATTTTATTAGTTATCTAATAAAAATCAAACCCTGCCTTCTAGGTCCTGGTTCTCATCACGTGAAGGCAGTTTGTAGTTCTCTGCCTAGAATGTTTCCTCCACCCCTTTACCTGATTTATTTTGTATTTGCCTTTAGATGTTGGATAAATGAATGTGTATCTTCCTCAAATGAGCCAGGGGTCTGGGTAAAAAAATACTGGTAACATCCAGCATTCTCCTCCACTGCCTAACATATTATGATTAAGTTAACTGTCTGCCCCAGATCTGTTGTCCCCTGTGGAAGGTAAGACCCATGCATGCAGGCACTGTGACTGTCTTGTTCAGTGCTGTACCCCAGAACTTAACCTTGCCTGGTGAAAGTACACACCAATACTATGTTGTTGAATGAATACATATATCAGCTAGCTCGGGAGTTTCCGACCCTTGGGCTACAGATCAGTACCAGGCCATGACCTATTAGGAACTGCACTGTACAATAGGAGGTAAGCAGCTGCCAAGGGAGTGAAGCTTCATCTGTTTTTACAGCCGCTCCCCATGGCTGGGATCACCACCTGAGCTCTGCCTCTTGTCAGATAAGTGAAGACATTGGATTCTCACAGGAGCATGAACCCTACTTTAAACTGCACGTGTGAGGGATCTAGGTTGTGTGCTCCTTATGAGAATCTAATACCTAATGATGTGAGGCTGAGATATAACACGTTTGCATCATCCTGAAAACTTCCCCTTGCCCTCATCTGTGGAAAAATTGTCTTCCATGAAACAAGTTCCTGGTGTCAAAAAAGCTGGGGACCACTGAGCTCAGTGAAGGACTTTGCTGACCTGGTTTTAGGTGCTTTACTGATGACCCCACTTTTACGACTGTTCCTGAAGCTTCATGCCCCAGCACCATGGGCTTTTTCACAACAAAATCCCCAATTCGACCATGCTGCCAGTAGTGGACATCTGAGCCGCAGATTCCAACAGAATGCATCTTCAGCAGTACCTCTGATAAGAGAAAAGAGGAGAAAATCAGTGAGGGAAGGAACAAGTCCTTCATCACTCTAAGGTAACCCTGTGGTTTCCCTCTGGACAGGGGAGAAGGGTGAGTTTTCAAGGCCAGGAACAAAATTTAGACTACAGAGGTAAACAACTTAACAACCTAATTAAGTCTTACAAGGGTCTAGGTATAGTGGCTCAGGACTATAATTCCAGCACTTTGGGAGTCTAAGGTGGGAGGATTGCTTAAGCCCAAGAGTTCAAGACTACCCTGGGCAACATACCAGGATTCCTTCTCTACAAAAAACAAAAAAGTAAAAAATTTAGCCAGGCATAGTGATGCATGCCTATAGCCCCAGCCACTTGGGAGGCTGAAGTGGGAGGATTGCTTAAGCCAAGAGTTCAAGGTTGCAGTGAACTATATAATCACACATGGCACTCTACCCTGGGGCAATAGAATGAAACCTTGTCAGGCAAAAAAGCTTCCACATGCAAATTAATTGCGTGTGATGGTTAAATTTATGTGCCAACTTGGTTAGGCTATAGTGCCCAGGTGTTTAGTCAAACACCAATCTACATGTTTGTGTGAAGGCATCTTTTAGGTGTGATTAACATTTAAACCAGTAGATATAGAGTAAAGCAGGTTATCTTCCATAGTGAGTAGGCCTGAACCAATCAGTTTGAAGGCCTTAAAAGCAAAGACTGAGGTTTCCTGAAGGGAAAGGAATTCTCCTTAAGACTCCAATACCAAACAGGCCAGCTCTGGTGTATGTGACTGGCACCCTAGCCCCTGAGCTATAGGCACCGCCACTGGTTCAAATCCAGTCCAGGCCTGCCAAACAACAATGACAACTACAACAAAAAAATAGCCAGGCATTGTGGTGGGCACCTGTAGTCCCAGCTACTTGGGAGGCTGAGGCAAGATAATTGCTTAAGCCCAAGAGTTTGAAGTTGCTGTGAGCTGTGACTCAACAGCACTCTACTGAGGGTGACATAGTGATACTCTGTCTCAAAAAAAAAAAAAAAAAAAATTAAAATTAAGTAAAAAAGAAAAATTAAAAAAAAAAAGGACTGCAACATCAACTCTTATCGGAATTTCTGGGCTGCTGGCCTGTCCTACAAACTTCACACTTGCAGCCTCCATACCTCCACAATCAAATGAGCCAATTCCTTAAAATAAATCTTTCCTCCATCTACACATTTATGTGCACATGAGCGTGCGCGTGTGTGTGCACGCGTGCACATACACACACACACACCCGACAGGTTCTGTTTCTTGGGAAATCTCTGACCAATAAATACACTATTTAAACTAGATATGATTAGTAGAATGAAATGTACCAATCATTTAAGAGAACAAATTGTTTTCCAGGAGATGGCTGTTTCCCAACAATTAATATGCTATGCCTGATTCTTATCTATTCATGAGAACAAATCTGGCAGAATCTCAACTTGACAATACTCTGTGATCTCTCAGGCTGAGTTCTTTATGCCTGTTGTTTCCTAAAATGGTACATCCAACTATGGTAAACCATCCAACGATATCAATTGGTATTTCCCCTTCAAGGGTTTTAATAAAGATTTGGTGGTGTTGCTGTTGTCCGTTTTCCAAGTTTAAAAGAATGATGCTCCTGAGCCCCTCTGCTAAACTGAGTTCTAAAAGATCATGGCCCTAGTCTGACTGAGATGACCATGTTACAAACATCTCCCCAAGAAAATACCCTGCCTTAGAAAGATAAGGAGACCCAAAAGCTCTGCTGTGCATTCAGGTGTCTTACGTGCCACAAACCACCAGCAATCCACCAGCTGTGGCTCTGTAGAACTTTCCCCCTCCTAGGTTTTGATGAACAGAGTAAGAAATGGCAGGGTAAATTCTGAGATCAAAGATAGAGAGAAAAGGTCATGTGAATGAAGAAAACTGTTTCAGGGTTTCCTCTCTTGACATTACCAGTTTGCAGTAAGAGATTAGATTTGACTTGCTAGAACACTTGGTGAAATGTACTCTTTTCCTGTTCTCATTCAAGTATAGCAAGGGACAAGAAAGGGAGAGTGGAATGCTGCTTCAGGCAAAGGCTGTACAGGATCCTTTGGGGCCAGGAAAGCCTTTATTTGGCCACTTCCAGAATCAACAAACAACTTTTCAGGATATGTGAGTCTCTTTCACTTTTCTGAACATGATTGTGTTGGGGATAATACATAAACCCTGAACATACATTACTTGCTAAGCACTGATAGAGCGGATTATTCTATTTAGACTGTATTCTTATCACTTCTAAATCAATAATCCAACTAACCTTTGAGTAGCAAAGCTCTGGAGCTACCAGGAAAGCTCCCTTCATCTGATGTTCCCACAGACGCTGTGGCTCTGTGGTATATAGTAGGGCAAGGTGGGGAACGCATCCTCGACCCAAGGGCAGAAAGGGGACCTGAGTGGCTGGGTGCATGATGGGGAAGGTAAACTCTTCCCAGTGCCCCAGCCTCACTTCAGAGTCCTACAGATTATGAAGAAGTGGGATTCCAGGGATAGGAGGGATTGGAGAACTGTCAACAGGGATGTGCCCTAGCCAACAAGCTGGCACGACCTCCCCAGGATCAGGCACCACCCCAGGCGGCAGCATGTCAGCTGAGCCTGGCAGGCTTACCCAGTGAGAGACCTGGAAGGAGTAGAGCAAAGGTGTTAGGAACCCTGCCCCAGTGAGCTCATTCACTTTCTGTGCTAAATTGATTAGGGCAGGAAGCAAGGCCTATCCCCCCCTCTACTGGACAGAAGGTCCTGGACTGCCCTACTCTTCCATCTCTGGCCTTCCTAAGGAGTTGGGGAGGGCTGGTGCGATGCTTCATTTGCTAATTAAGATGATTTGATGTAGCTCACTCCTTTTCAAAGTTTGGGTTTGGGTTAGGGGTAGGACACGATTTGGCAACTCAAATAGCAGCTTATAGTAGATGAGGTTAGTCTGTTGTTAGGTCTAAAGAATAATTCTACCTTTGGTCCATACACTTTACATCAGAAGTTCTTTGGGATAAGTCAGCATTTTGTTATGGTACATTTTCCTAGTTTTATTACTATTTCTTTTATTTCATGTAGCAGCCAAGATAAACCTACCCACCTAGTCATGATGTGGACAATGGACTAGGACTAGGTTCTCAGCCTAACAAAAGCATGGTTGTTAATGGAGGCAAATATAATAAATAGTAGGAAAAGAGGGGTAAGAGAACAATGCACATGTATCCCCAGGGTAAACGACAGGAAACAATAAAATATAAATGGAATTTCCTAAGAACCTACCATTTGGGCCCGGTTCAGGGATAGGGTAGTTTTCCTAAAAGAAACAAAATAGAAAAAGTCATTTATTCACATAAATTGATTTTAATTTTGATCAAAGTATATTACTTAAACATTAATTCTTAACTCAACATGTTAATATGTTGTCTATGATATTGTATCCTCAGTTATTAGTGACATATGTTTGTAATTTCTCCTTTATAATAATATATTTTCTCCAACTTTAATATCAAGTGTACCTATATCAAATAGAATGATTTTGATGTATTTCTTCTTTTTCTATTGTCTATAAGATTTAGCATGATCTGTTTTTTGATTTTTTACTTTTATTTATATTAGTTGTCTATTTTTTGATACTTAAAAAAAAATAAGAAGTTAACTGATGACTCCATACTGAATCTCAGAGTCAAAGCATTCTATAATGGACATACTCTTATTTGACAATGTGAATGTCACTTTCTTTGTATTATGATTATTATTATTGCTCAATATTTTGATGAAGCAATTGTCTGATTCCTTTTCTGAATGCATTTATGTTCCTTCGTTCTTTACAAGGTTTTTGTTTCTAATCCTTATCTTAAACATTGTTATTGTTATTAAATTTTAAGTCTTTTTTAATTTGAGGAAGGCCTGGAAAAAAAGGAAAAAAGGAAAAAAAGGAAAACTAACACATGTATATGTAAAAATAAAAATTAAAAGTCATTTAGAATGCATAATACCTTTATGTTATGAATATTTTCCATTTTTAAAAATTCAAATGGAGTTTCATTTAAATATTTCTTCTTAGAATTAACACAAGCTCAGACCATACTGCTCCTGGGTACATGTCTGAGGGGCATACTATGTGCATACTGGGAAGGCTCCTGGGTACATGTCTGAGGGGCATACTAGGTATATGCTGGGAAGGCTTGCCTGGCCTTTCACACTTTTCTGTTTACAGAGCAACAGACAAAAACAATGGCACACACTTGCATACTCACAAAGTCCACAGAGGATGCCATTCATCACTAGTGATGTGTCACAGGGTGAGATAAAGTTCTGAAGCTGGGTTCTCTCCCTGGGAAACTGCTAACTGCCCTACTAGCCCAAGGCTCAATCCTAACCCAGGAAAAGCAGACTGTGATTGCTGACCTCATCCCACCTCTAGGGCAACTTGCCCAGAACTAAAAAAAAAGTATGCTACATGTACCCACAGGCAGAAAAGGTGATTATGTCTCAGATGTCCCATCCCTATCAGATCCTTCCCTTTTGGAAAAACACATTCTTAGACACAGATTTGTTTGGTCTGGCAAACTCCTCCAGAGAAAGGATGAGGGCTTTTATCTCTAGACAGGGGAAACAGTATTGGTGGCTACTGACCTTTTCCCTTCATCTGAGCACAAAGACTGACCCTTACCATGTGGAGTTTTAGGAGCCTTTTGGGAACACGTAAGACCGGCATTTTGGCCTCTCTCATAGGTTCAAAGAGCAATCTGAGCTATTATGGTGTTTACAACTCATAGAAGTAGCAGTAGCTATAGTAGTAGTGGTATTGGTTTACTAAGCTTTTTTTCCCCATTGCCAACTAGCTAGGAAAGTCCTGGTGACAAGGAGGAAGGTTACCGCACCAAGGGACCAAATCCACATGGTTGTTTTAAAGTAATCAGGAAGAATAGGGACAGAGATATACAGCCCCACTTGCCTGCTCTGTGCCACATAGTGGATTAGGCTTTATCCTCACCACAGCCCTCTGTTTGTACCTGGGAAACCTGAGGCTGGCAAGTTCCATAACTCAGTCAATGTCATACCACCAGAGAGTGGATGAACTAAGATTCAACTCAGATGTGCCTGACTTCCAAGTCTGCTTCACGGTACCCCACTGCTCCCCAAGATGGAATGTGTTCTTTCTCCTACAGGGGTGATGCAAGGAGCCTTCAATCAGGCGGTGAGACTGCCAGAGCTGGACCCAGTGAAGAACGCTGTCCAGGGGTCCTCAAACTTTTTAAACAGGGGGCCAGTTCACTGTCCCTCAGACTGTTGGAGGCCGGACGATAGTTTAAAAAAAAAAAACAACTACAAACAAATTCCTATGCACACTGCACATATCCTATTTTGAAGTAAAAAAAAAAAAAAAAACAAGAACAAATACAATCACACCGCCACATGTGGCCCATAGACCATAGTTTGAGGACCCCTTGCCTCCTTCCAAAAGGGCGGCTCCAGCTGCTTTTACAAGCAGCCCCACGGCATTAAATAACACTGCAGAGCATTAGGCCAATGCTGCTTCTTAACATCAGTGTGCTGAGTGATTACTGGCTTTTTTGTTACCAAGATAATGAATACTTGATGCCAAAGGCTGTATCTTCTAATCTCATCAGCAACAGGTACAGTGGTTGGCCCCAAATCTAGTGTTTGTACTTGTTAAATAACCACTCTTCAAAATATGGAAGGTCTGAGGTTCTCATTACCCAGCCCTTTTCTGTTGAAAAGCCTCAGTGCTAATTTGAACTCTCCTTTCAAAGAAACAAATCCCAAAGTTATAATGCTAATGCCACTGACACTGATCACCAGCTTCTCTGTGTCAGAAATTGTGTGCTGAGTACCTGACAAGCACCTCACTTAATCCTCACAAAAACCCTCCTGTTTTCCATATGATGAGACTGAGGAATTTGGAGATTTACCAACTTCCCATGGTAACACTAGGTAGTAATGGTGGAGATGCTGATGGGGGTCGAGGGGGAGAAAGGACCTTAAGGCACATTTTTACCTCTTCTTAATAATTTAAACTGGCTACATCTGGAACGTAAGGACAGGAAAGAATGGAGGAAATTCACCTAGAATTAGTCACCTCAGGATAGCTGGCTGTCACCAAAACCTTCCTCTATGAAACTGCTGGTCCCATATCTGACATTATACAACCTCAGGGACTGCTATGTAAAGTTATGTTTCTGTTATGCTGGGTAAAATTTTAAACTGAAGGTTAAATTGAAACTAAAATGAAAGCCCTTATTTCAAACATGGAACAGTATCCTATCCTTCCTACTGAAGATGCCAATAGGCAAATTCCCAAGCACTGAGACAATTCTAGAGTATACTAGACATTCATACCTTTGCCTCCAGCCAGGCCAGCCCAGAATACTGCACTTGAGGGTGGAGAGGTGGTAAAATCCAACCTCAGGACAACAGTCAGTGTACCAAGTAGGCCCTGGATTACTGGATATTACTATTGTAAATATTTGCTCAAGTTAACAGAACAACTTTGCTCAAGAGCAGGCAAAGCTGCAGTGACCCTCTCAGACACTAGAGGGTGATGTGCCAATAACCTAGTTTTTCCTTATTAGCACAACATACTTTATAGGGGACTTAAAATAACCACTCCCTGTACCCCAACTTTCCTTTTCTCCTCTTTTTCTTAACGGATTTTACCCACTCTTACAACTCAGGCTCTCTGCCTCTCCTCTCTGCAGGAAACATACCACTTGAACCCAAGACCACTTTAAGATTAGCCTATAAGTTTGTAAAAATATTGTCCTAAGCACAGCTGTGGAGCCCACATGGTTTAGAAAGTTATTACATCATGATTACTAAAAACCCCTGCTGTTTGTTTGTTTTTTTGTTTTTGCAGTTTTTGGCCAGGGCCGGGTTTGAACCCACTACCTCCAGTATATGGGGCTGGCACCCTACTCCTTTGAGCCACAGGCGCCACCCCAAACCCTTGCTTCTTATTTGTGGTTCCTTGGTATGATGTTGGCCACAATCTTCTTTTTACTTAATCTTCTTTTCTGCCTCAGATTTCAGTGGTGATCTTCTTTCATTTATCCTGTTTCTCATCTATCAGAGTTTCTTAGCTCCTCTGAGGTCCTATATTTTCACTTGCATCCCTACAGTCCCTTTCTTCAATCCCAACAGTATCATAATCTCAGTCATATTCAAGGTTTCCTAAACAGAATTTCTTTTCTATAAGTGATAGTAAACGAGGGTAAAGAGGAATTAACGCTCTTCTTTACTGTAGTTATGTCAGTTTTCTAGTATTTTCCACTTCAAGTTAGACATACACAACTGAATCACATATATACTCTCCCTTCTATCCCTTAAACCCCTACCACCTGCCTGCCCATTTCTGAAGCAACTTGTGAGAATACTTCTGGAAGTACTTTCTTTGGTAACTTCTCACATACTAAATGTTATTTTGCCTGTCACAAACATATTTTCTTATTTTTTTTTCCAAAAATATTTTCTTAAATTAGCCTAAAGATATATTTCCTAAATATTTCCTCAATGGCCTGAGAAGGGACCCTAAGAAAGGGGCTTTGAGGAGGCTGGAAGGAAAACCTGACCTGCTGTACCAAAAAGTCTGGAGGGCCCATAAGAATGTGGGTATGGGCTCCATGCCAGTAGCTCAGCGGTTAGGGCACCAGCGACACGCACCAGGGTTGGCAGGTTCGAACCTGGCCTGGGCCTGCTAAACAACAATGACAACTACAACAAAAAAAAAATAGCTGCGTGTTAGCTATTTAGCTAATAGCTGGGCTACAGTGTTAGCCCATTTATCTGAGTTCTCAGATAAGAAAGATCAGGTTATAGGGCCTGAAGTCAGGGTAGTGGAGTGGTTACATTTTAGGAGATAAGCCCAAGGTGTTGGCACTTTTCCATTTTTTGACCTGGGAGTGGCTATGTGGATGTTTTCTCTGTGACATCATTATACAATTTACATTTGGGATATTTTTCTGCATGTGTATTATATTCCAATTTAAAACAGTTAAAAAATTGATTAAAGATTTATAAATAGCCTATATACAAATCTTCCCAGATTTCATAATATTTAATAAAACAGAGAAGAAAATAAGCACTGTCATGTAAAAATTCCACGTCGTGTTTATAAAAATGAGATTGTACTGTTTAACATGTAGGACATACCATATATACTTGAGTATAAGCCGAGTTCAGGTTTTTCGGCACAAATTTTTTGCCGGAAAAAATCTTGGCTTATACTCAAGTATATACGGTAATTCTTCCTTCTTTTTATACCTCTGGGGTAGAATGTTTTTAAACATACAGTCTTGTTGGAATTTTCAAAACCCTAATTTTATTTTAATATAGGTTGTAGTTATGGTTGGCTTTCTGCTTGTCAAAATGAGTTTTGTTGCATCTATTCTTATTTGTCCTCTTACAGAAAAGATAAACAAATTTTACAGGGATCATTTCGTATCTATTTGTGGCCAGCTCTTTCTATTTTTCTTTTTAATTCCCTCTACCACTTTATCCTATTGAATAATATTAAATATTTAACAGTTTAATCATCTCTAAAATCACATACTCTAAATCTAATCAGTTAATTAATTCATTAACTAATGATTTTTTTAAGAGGCAGAAAACAAAATTGCAATTTTAAAATTAAATAACTGAAACATAAAATATTCTCGCCCAGATTTTAACTGAAAAGAAGAAGTTCAATTATGTGTCTCAGTAATGATGTTGCTTACTCAGGTACAAATCAAGAATGAATCTTGGTTACTAGATTTCAGGATAAGAAGAAGGGCTATTCTACATTACTTAAGGAGATTTTGTACATTTTCAACTAATATAATAAAGACTATACATTGTGTTAAAGAACAAAAAAAAAAAAAATTGATTAACACCCATGTGTACATTTGGTAATAAAACTCAGCGAAAACCAAGCGGTGTGAGGGGGCTGGAAATCAGGGTTGAAGTTACACCTAGTGGGTACAGTGTACACTGTCCAGGTGATGGGCACACTTATAACTTTGACTCAACCTGTACAGAAGCAATTCATGTACCCAAAACATATGTGCCTACTACCATAATATTCTGATATTAAAAAAACAAAGAAGTGATTAAGTTAAAAAACGATAACACTGAAAAGAGTCAGATATGTTTTCCAGATTCAATTTTTCCAAATACTGTGCATTACAGAATATTTTGTGTATGTACGTTAGTCTGCATTTTCTGAGAAAAATTTTACCTTATTTATTTCTACTATTTCTCTCTCTTTTTTACTATTTTTTATTACATCATAACTTTGTACATTGATGCATTTATGGGGTTCAGGGTACTGCTTTGATATACCATGTGAAATAAGTATCACATCCATCACAATTATACCCGTTCTCTCTTTTTTTATTTTGTGCTATGTAACATTTTCTTTTTAAATTCAGAATATTACTGGGGTATAAATGTTTTGGCTACATGGATTGTTTTTGTGCTGCTTGAGTCAAAGCTGTAAGTGTAACGATCACACAGATGGTGTACACTGTACCTGTTAGGTGTGATTTCACCCATCGCCTCCTCGTCTATCCCACCTGCTGGATTTCCGTTGAGTTTTACTTCCATCTGTGCATATGAGTGCTGATCGGTTAGTTTCAACTTAATAGCTGAAAACATCTGGCATTTGTTTTTTCATTCTAGCAGCACTTAGAAGAATGGTCTCCAGTTCTATTTTCTACTAGGAGCAGATAATTAAAATGGTTTCCTAAACAATTTTTTTTTTTTTTTTAGTATCTACTGTGTATCCCCTACTGGTTAGAACATGTAGGGATTTCAAATGAATAAAATATTGCTTTTGGTGTGAAAAAACTCAAAATACAGCAGTATATAATGGAACCATATGTGAGGAAGGAAGGTATGAGATGGAGAAGATGAGTTCCTATTCTGAAATCTAGAAGGGAATTAGGGAAGTTTTCTCTAATGTACCCAAATTCCAATTTTGGGATATCTGCACCTTATAGTAGCTTTACTTTTGTCACATGTCTAATCATACTTGAAAGAATAAGACCTAAAGAAAGATAAACAGTAACTACAAATAAAATCAAGTTTAAAAAACTTGAATTAAGAAACTTGTTTACCTATTGGTTTCTCACTTTCACTAATATAGAAAGTGCATTCTGCTCCACAGATACTGAGTCTATTTGCTATATAAAGTGATGCATCAGTGTTCTGCTGGTGAGATGAGTAGGCAATAGCTATGGTTTGCAGAGAGAAAAAAATTCTAGCTCAATACTGAGAAAACTTCAAAGGGAAATTTGACACCTAAAACTTGTTGTAGAATGATTTTTGAAAATTATATACTAGGCTAAATTATACTTTGGGATATCATGTGAGAAACTGTGTTATGCTGGCATTAACGATGCAAATACATTAGCAAAAATGGTGTTTGCCTTTCCTTGAATTAATTTATCTACTCTCTTCAAAGGGCTCAGATAAGTAAAGATATACAGTTAATGTTCTTTGTGTTTCCTGAAGATATATTAGTTAGGCAACAGTATTAATGATTTTCACATGAAGCCTTCAGCACTCCAATAGTGTGTCTGATGTGTTTAATATGGGGACAGCAGAGATTTAACAAAATTAATTTCTTATTCTAATGAATATGTCTGAAAAATGTATTTGGGAAAAACAATGGTTTGGAAACCAGGAGTTACTCATGAGGGTGATGAATGCAGAGATCAGCCATAAATCTTGGCCAGGCAATTGCTTTTATGACCCCATTAGCAACTAGTATCTTCTATCTGATAGAAATAATATACCACACATGAACCTCTCACTAAATTTAACTTTCCCTAAATTCTTACTGAGATTTATCTGTATAGGATGGATTAAACTTTCAAGGCTTAAAAAAAAAAAAAAAAAAAAAAATAGCTGGGTGTTGTGACAGGTGCCTGTGGTCCCAGCTACTTGGGAGGCTGAGGCAAGAGAATTGCTTAAGCCCAAGATTTTGAGGTTGCTGTGAGCTGTGATGCCACAGTACTCTACCAAGGGTGATAAAGTGACTCTGTCTCAAAGAAAAAAAAAAAAAAAAAAAAGAATGTGGGTATGAAGTAACCTAGATAACCAATGATCAATAGAAAGAGACCATCAAAGACTGATAAGAAAAGGCAATACTGCCTGTAGGCGAGGAGAAGCCAGTGAAAGACTTGCAACCAATGTCCAATAGAGTATCCATACCCCTGAGGGCCTTTGCATCTGTCTCTCTCAACCCTGCTCCTTCCTGAGAGGGACCCACTTCCAACTCGCTTTGGAAGTGCTCTAAACTTTCTGTTTGACCCGGACACTCATGTAGGTTACTTTTGCTCTCTATCCACACTGTCAGTGCCGCTCCAGTTTTATTTTCAGTTTCCACTCACTTTTGCTTTGATTACCATGAAGCCTCAGCTGAACTTTCTAGCTCAGTCAAATAATTGAACCAGGACCCCCAACTCCCAATAGCCCCCTTCCCTTACTTCCCCCTATACAACTGAGTTTACACCCTCAACATGTTTTGCCTGGGTCACAGCAATAGCCTTCACACAAAGAGAAATCAGAGGAAGATGACTTTTTCTCTCCTCCTCAGATTCTGGAATCACCTGTCCACATGCAACCTAGCTCTCCTTCACCAGTTGTGTGAACAAGTAGGAATAGAATATAATTTCTTTGTACCCTCGATTTCTTCCTCAGCATAATGAAGATAATCACAAAAGGAAGTACTGACTCATAATGAATAAGTTTGCTCTTATTACAGAAGAAATATTAATAAAATCAAAGTTCTTTTTTTGTGATTAGCTCACACTGCGGTTGAACCAGCTCTGAACAACTTTGTCCTTTTGAAAAGAATAAATTATATTAAATAAAAATTAAAGAAGGCCATTGTTTTGGACTGGGTTCCTGGACTAGGCCCCAACAGACCAAAATAAAAACCAAAATAGAGTCACTCACATTGAAGTTGCTCATTACCAAACCCAAACTAAGTTGTTATTGGCCTTCCAAGAAATCAGAAGAGAGATAAAGCTAAATTTTTCAAATAGGTCAGTTTCAGCATAAAATAAGTTTCCTCTGCTTTAATTCTTACCAAAAAAAAGTAAAGCAACCTGATTTTTACCAGTTATTTTTCTATTGTTCTGTCCCCGCCCTTACAAAAAAAGTAACTTTGAAATGACCAATACAGTTTTTATTCTTTGTTTCTGCTTTCTTCAGTCTTTTTCTGTCTATAAAACCAAGCTTCTCTGCTCAACTCATTGGACCACTTATGCTACTTTCTATATAATAAAGTGTTTCCTGATTCCAGACTCACAAATAAAGCCAATTAAGTACTTTCTACTAAATTGTTGTAATTTTGACAAGTATTTTAAATTGTTCTGTGGAAAAGTTTGTATAGCTGGCCTTCTATATCTTATGTTCTGCATCCACAGATTCAACCAAGGATCAAAAATAGTTTTAAAAAATTAAAATATAAAATGAAAATGCAAATTAAGAAACAACACAGTGCAACTACTACTTACATAGCACTTAAATTGTATTAGGCCTGAGTGATCTAGAAATGATTGCTTATGCTGACTTTATACTGGAGATCAGCTCAGTGGACTTTGAGAGAATGTTCAACCTCGTATTTTGACCTCAAGTTTGACAGGACCAATGCGGCTAGAACAAAGCCTCTAAAGACAAAGTGGCCAATTAGGAAACTTCTGGATTTTCCTCCCACCCTCAAAACACCCTTCAAGTATTCCAGTATGGAGAGGGAGAGAGCAGGAGACCCTATTTCTGCTTCCTCCCCCCTCCAGACCTGAATACTTGAAGGGTGTTTTGAGGGTGGGAGGAAAATCCTAATTGGCCACTTTGTCATTACAGGCTTTGTTCTAGCCGCATTGGTCCTGGCAAACCTGGGGTCAAAATATGAGGTTGAACATTCTTTCTAAGTCCACTGAGCTGGCCTCCAGGTTCTCCTGGCTCCATCCAGCCTTGGTTCTGCTGATAACAATCTTTGTATAATGCAAATCTGTTTAAAGTCTCCAGTGGCCACCATGTCTCCATCTCATCTCCAACTACATCAGACTCATCCTGCACTCACTCTTCTCACCTCATGGAAGCCATTTTTCCCTAGCCAATCCCTCTCCTTCAAGAATCCACATTGGGTGGGAAGTGAGGCATCTAGGATGACTTCCTATTTCCTGTGGGAACTTGGGGAGATTTAAACATGTTGGAACAAAAGTGTCTGGGGACATCCAGGTGGGGTATCCAATAGGCAGGTAGTTGTATTCCTGGAACTAGTGCTAAGTTGTCACCTGCAAAAACCCTTCCTGGTCCTTATGAGGCTGGGGAGATGAGTCTTTACTCTCCTCTGAACTTCCTTAGCACCTAGCATTGAATCTACACAGGATAGTTAAAGGACTATTTAATTCTCAGCAGTGATACATATATAAAAATTTCCTCCTGATTCAAAATGTATGAATATAACCATACATGATCTTATTAGATGATTCTTTATATTAAGTAAAAATATGAAGTCTCTGATTTTTTGTGGGATGCTCTAGTCTATTAGTAATCTTGATTAAATGCTTGTGGTGCTCAGGTCTATATAATTGAATATTTAAATTTTTTTAAATTATTGAGCTGAATATTGCTTTGTAAAATTTGAAGAAATTAATGCTTCCTGGCTTAATGCTGTGCAAATCTGGTTTTGGGAAAATGCACCAACAGTCACCCTGAGGGACTTCTAAATTGGATCCTAACACTATATATAACATGTGCACATGTTTCTCGTCCTTCTTAATTTCTCTGCCATGCAATTTTAAAAGAGAAATTTCTTCCACACCTGTAATTCTATTTTTTTCCCCTCAGCATAGGGCAACTTTCACAGGACATTAAAATCCTACTTGCGATATTGTGTACTGCTCCTGCTGCCTCGAGGGGAAAACAGTAGCTTTGTGCCCCTTGGCCTTTTGCAGAGAATGGCAATAATTTCCAGATGGCAGTATTTGCTGGATTTAATTTCCTGTTTGAATTTGAAGGGGTTTATCTGGTTTGGTTGTTGAAACATAATTAAGATAAAGGTAAGGGAGGTATTTCTTTATTTGCTACTACCTAATTTCCCTTTTCCTGAAGGAGTTTTAAACTCTATTTTTAGTCCCAAATGCCTCCGACTGGTAAATCCAGTTCTGATATTAGAGAGTTAAGTAAACTACATCTCCTCAATATTAGGATAATCTCCCTGACTTAAACCAGCTGCTCCTTCAAAACTGTCAGTGCCCTTTCATCTGGTCATATAGAAGCAACTGGCTCTGTCACCTGCAAAACTAACCAGGGAAAGAAAGCGACATGAGGTGTAGGACAACTTGAGCGCCAGTGTTCATGCTACCTTCTTATACAATCACCCCAAAATCTTAACAGTAAAATAAATATGGCAATGGCATTTTGAATATGTTGTGTTACAGATACAGAATTTTTGGGCAATGCCTGTGGCTCAGTGTGCAGGGTGCCAGCCACATATATGGAGGGTGGCAGGTACAAACCCAGCCCCAGCCAAACTGCAACCAAAAAATAACCGTGCGTTGTGGCGGGCACCTGTAGTCCCATCTACTCTGGAGGCTGAGGCAAGAAAATTGCCTAAGCCCAGGAGTTGGAGGTTGCTGTGAGCTGTATGATGCCATGGCAGCCAGGGCACTCTACCAAGGCGATAAAGTGAGAGACCCTGTCTCTACAAACAACAATAACAACAAAAACAGATACAGAATTATCTTATCTTTAAAAGTATTATTATTCAGCTGAGAGTATATGTAGTGAGAACAAGATGGAATCAGTCAGACTGGGCCAATATGGCCCAACTGGCCTGATTGGTTTAGGCCCTAGGAGACCTTTTACCTCCTGTCTCCCATTCTCATTGTTTTGTAAATTTAGCTCCTACCCTAAAGATGCCTATCTTTTTTTTTTTTTCCCCCATAGCAATCTACAGATTCATGGATGCCTATCTTGAGTAGTTTAGGACAACTGATTTGGGAAATTGACTTTTGAATTGGAACTGTTGTAATAGTTCACGGAGTTGTGCTGATTATTATTTAAAATAAGAGTCTTTGCTTTATATGTATGGAAGAACAGAACAGTCTTGGAGAGGCTACTCTAACTGTTCTCCAGAATTTCTGGCCTTTGACAAATAAAGTTTGGTGGACCTATCCCCATCTCTGCATACTGGCTTACAGTAACAGGTGGCCAGACCCTCTCCATCTGGTAACACAAGCCAGTCTTTTGACCTTGAGTCTAATACATTGTCCCAAAGAGCAAAACCTCAGGAAATACATTCATCCAACCTTGTTTAATGTTTTTGGTGATTTGCTTGTTTTTTGAGACAGTCTTGATCTGTCACCCAGGCTGCAGTATAGTGGTGTGATCATAGCTCACTGCAACCTCAAGTTCTTGGCCTAAAGTCTACAATAACCTGGACTATGGGGCACACACTATCATGCCCGGCTAATTTTATTTTATTTTTGAAATGGAATCTCACTATGTTGCCCTGGCTGGCTTTGAACTCCTGGCCTTCTGCCTTGGCCTCTCAAGGTGCTGAGATTACAATGTGTGACAACCAGTTTACCCACCCCCTGACTAATGTTTAAACTAGATGCTCATGCATTATTTTCTCTGCCCTTTATAATTAAACATCAACCCAATATTCAAAAATGAGTGTTTTTCTTTAATTTGCTGTCTCTTTTTTGGCTAATCAATCATAAAATAAAAATCTGACTACATTCCCTCCATGGTGTTCAGTTCCCTGTTCAAATGCTCATGCCTGAAATCTCCAAGAACTGGCTCTCAGAAATAAGGGAGATAAAGTGTTCTCAGAAGACAGTCAATGAAGTGTTACTTACTTGTGATGCAATAAGTACAGAAATTGAGAGGAGCATTTAGAAATGTTTATAGCATTTTGACACTGCCACAACATCCAAATGTAGTGATGCAAATAAATCAGTCCACTGCCGATTGAAAATAAAAACAAAAGTGGTCCTTCACGATGGACAGTTTATGGTGCATTGTATTAAAGTACCCAGCACTTGCCTGGAATGCAGTAGGCACTCAACCCATTAATTCCCCTCATTTTCTTACCATTCACAGGAACCCTAGAGCCCTAAAAACAAGCTGCTTCCATCCCTACCCCTCAACCAAACAGCTTCTGTGGAGAAAAACTAATTCAACTGTTTTATATCCCAACTTCATAACTTCATAATTCATTTCCCAGTTTAAAGCAACTTCTGGATTTCTCTAGAGACTGGCCAAAAAGGCATAAAATAATTAATAAACCAAAATACAGTTGAGTAAAAGATTATTGCTGGGCCCATTTGTTTAGGATTGTCCACATGTTTGAAGGTCTTGGTCTTTATCCATCTCTTTTTAACCTGAGATGCTTTCAGTGTTCAATTCTATCAGGCCCTGGCCTCCTTAACTCTACAGGTAGCACTCCCATGAGTGGTGCGTGCTGCATGCCCTGCTGCACCTTAGCGACTCCTCACACGGCCAAAAGATGAGTACTACTATCATCCCCTCTCCATGAAGGCTCACACCTAGCACTCTGGGAGGCCGAGGCTGGTGGATTGCCTGGGTGCAGGAGTTGGAGACCAGCCTGAGCAAGAATGAGACTCCCCATCTCTAAAAAAAAAAAAAAAAAAGCCAGGCATTCAGGTTGCTGTGAGCTACAACGCTAAAGTCACTCAACACAGGATGACTAAGGAGACTCTATCTAAAAAAATTAGAAGAGGGTGGTGCCTGTGGCTCATAGGAGTAGGGCACTGGCTCCATATACCAGAGGTGGTGGGTTCAAACCCAGCCCTGGCCAAAAACTGGAAAAAAAAAAAAAAAAAAAATTAGAAGAAGAAAACATTTCAATTCTTCCCTCATCTCTCTTTGTAATTCACATCCAGCCTCGCCATTTTTCTTCCCAAATGCAATACTGTGCTAACTTTCAGGCCCAGGAAATCCTGGTTTTCATTTGGCTTTCCCACAGAGAGAACAGGCAGTTTCTCCTCAAAGCTTCCCAGGACTCTTTCTCCCTATTGTTGCCTCTGATTGAGGACAGGTAGCACTGACCTTCAATCCCAAACCACAGACCCGGTTCACCTTAAGAAAGAGAAAGAGGTGCAGAAATATCCTACTTAGAGGGTCCCTGTGAAGGTGCTGGGGAAGACAATGCCTGGGAAAGAGTAGCAGTAGTGGCAGGGCCCAGAGGGTCTGTTCTGAATGTCCTCTGCTGACAGCTGTTTCTGCCCTTCTCTCCAGTGCAGGGCCTCACTCTAGGAAAATATCCTCCACTTCCTTCTCACTCTGCATGTTCAGCTCAGTCTAGGCAACCTCAGCCATTTATAATTGCCAAGAAAGCACTATTTGGGGCAGGACAACTCTTTGTTGTCCAGGATAGCACTATGCACTAAAAAGTCTGTAGTTACGTCCTTTAGTCATTGTGACAACCAACCCTTCCTGCCACATTGGAAATGCCCCTCAGGGATGGGTGCAGTGCTCCTCAGTGGAGAAGCAAAGGACTCCTAAATCTACACCTCCAGTTCACATAGCATTCCTGCAATCCACACCCCTGACCCAAGGGAATGTCCCAAAGGCACATTTGAAAACTCAATCTCATCAGTTTAATCTACTTGGTCAAATAAATGATCCCACCCACCTCCCACTCTCAGACTGAACCTATGAGTTCTCCCGAATTTGTCCCTGAACACGTTTACCCATTTAGTGTACCACTCCCACAACCACAAATGAAATTCTCTAGCCCATCATATTTTCTAGATCCTTTAGTATACAGCCACTCTGTCCCAGCCCCCGATCCAGTCAGAGGTGACTTGGAACACAAGGCTGATGAGATAAAGTATAAGGTGGGTTCCTCTCTTCTCCAGTCTTCCAGGCTTTGTCTAGAGGTAGTCTGCCTGAGCAGTGGAAGAACATGAGTTTAGGAGTTACAGCAGAACAGAAATTAATTCTAATTCTGCCACTTATTAGGTGAATGACATGCAGCAGGCCCTAACCAGGGACTCTCTTACCAAAGCCCTGAGATGGTGCCATAATTGTTTACTCTGTCTGTGTCTCTTGGGAAGCTTGGGGACAGGAGCTTTGTCCTCCTCCTCTCTGTGCTCCAAGTCCCCCAGCCCAGAGCATGGCACATAGTAGGCACCCTCTCATCTAGTAAATGTTTATGGAATAAAGGACTGAGTTGGAAATCACCCTGTAAGCTGTGTAGAGCTAACCACTTTTCCTTCTTTGTAATACTATCTGGTATTTGTAGCAATAAGCCCTAACAGTATCACTTTAGTTCAGAACCTTGGGTGAAGGCTCCAAGGTGAGCAAAAAGCACTATAATGGGAGCCTGAACTTCTGAGTTCCTGTCTTTGCTCTGTAACTAACCAAGCCTATCACCTTGGGTATGACATTTTCTTCAGGGTTGGGGCAATGGTTCTTAGTCTGAGTCTCTAGACACCCCCCCCAAAGGCTTAAAAGGGGGTCCTTGAATAATCTGAACTGCAAACTCACTCTGTTTGCATTCCGTGAGGAGAGAGACCACAAGTTCTCAAACAGCAAAGAACTGCTAATCTACATAATCTGAGTTCCTGTATTTTAGATCCTGATGCACTTTCTTTGACAGGACAGAGGTGTAGGGGAGCAGCAGACATGGCTGGCACTGGTCCCACATACCTGCTACCATCCCAGGCCTATCTGAGAGGGACTTTGTCAAGGGAACCCTAGCATAATCACCAGGCTGACTAAGCAGCTCCTAAACTTTGGCTTCATAAGCCAAGGATCAAAACACAGGGTCGGAAGTGAGGCAGAGGAGACAGAATACAGAATGTTCCTAAAGGGACAGGGGCATGACATCAGAAAGGAAAATGGCTGGACTAAGGGAGATAAGGAGGTCAGAAGCATTAGAGACTTGGGGACTATCAAGATCCCGAAGTCTGGCACAAGCTAGAGGGACCAGGAGTTCTGTAGATGAGGCCTGGACTGGAAGGAAAGGAGAGGAGCTGGAACTTTCTGAGTGATGAGTATTCTTGTAATCATAATAATCTTCAAGGAAGGTTTTTAGCAGCCCCAAGCAAGGGGGATTAAATAGAAGTTCCACGGTTTTTAAGTGTGCTTTGTTTCCCCACCCGCTCCCCCGCGCTGTCTGCCCAGAGAAGTTCAGGGCAGGTCCTAATTCAGGCAGTCTTTTCTAGTGTCTTTCTGAAAAACACAACAGGCTGGATATGGACTATGAATCTGCTTCTGGCAAAGGAGGGGGAAGGCTTCAATTAGTGTGCAACTGTCCCGGGCGCCGGCCACGTGCCAGCCACGGGGGTAGGTTCTGAAAGACACGCGACAAGATCCCTCCCCTTAGCAACAAACGCCAACCATCACCCCCAAACCCCCAGGGCAACCAGCCAGCCTCTGCGCAGCCAGGGCGCTCAAGGTGCGGGGCCGAGGAAGACGAAGTGGGAAGCCAGGACTGCGGCTGGGCTCTGAGCGGAGAAAGGCAGGGTCGGGCGGACTCCCCACCCTTCTTCCCGTTTTACCAGGCGCAGGTCCCCGGGTCCATGCACCACCAGGGAGAGGTTCTCGAGCTTGGTAGCCGCCGCCATGTCGCTCTTTCGCTCCTAGTACAGTCTGGAGGCTGCAAGACCTGCAGAGCCTCTGGTGACAGCCCCGCCGAGGGTCCAGGGCATGGGGTGGGAGGCGGGGCCTGGGCTGGGCGGCGCGCGCCGGGCTGGGCCGGAGCGTCCGGGTTTCTGACATATGGGCGGGGCTAGAGCGGAGGGGCGGGGCCAGTGAGGGCGGGACTGCCCGCCCCCTCCCGAGCCGGTGGGGGCTGAGGAGGGCGCGGGCAGGGGCCTGGGAGGGGCGAAGCTGCTGATCCGCTCCGTCTGCTGCGTCCTGTTTTTGTCTGCCCTGAAAGCAGCCTGCAGAGATTAGCTGCAGAAGCAGGGAGATGGGGAATGTGAGGAACTATTGAGAATGAAGGTTCCCAGGACCCACACTGAGATACAGTAAGTCTCCTTCTGAGACGAGACCCCGGGTCTGTATTATTTATTGGCAATGAGAATGTTGAGGCTGTGAGTGGCGCTGCAGTGATGCAGCATCCATGTTGCCCTCCCACCCCCGCCCGTCCCGAGCATCCAGCAAAGGGCCTAGTCCTGACACGACTGGGACTGAATGAATTTGTCTATCATCCTGTGGGCCTGATGCATCAGTGTAAAGAGACGGGTGTCTGGCTCTTGCTCAGGCTGCTGTTGAACTCCTGAGCTCAGGCGATCCATCCCCCCTTGGCCTCTCAGAGTGCTAGGATTACAGGCGTGAACCACCCCACCCGGCCCAGAACTTTATTTTAATCCTTTCTTTAAGTCTATTCTCTGACACACACAATGAGATTTTACCCTCTGGGGCGGGAGTTGCTTTCTTTAAAGGCCCCTATAAGGGCCCCTCCCTCCTTCGAGGCAGAGCTCAGAGTATCATTCCCTACAGCCTCTTCTCTTCCCCCAGTCACATTGTTGATCCTCTCAGCTCCTCCTGGAGACTTGCCCCAGTGCCCCCAGCCCTTTGAAGATGTCTCCCTCTGGTCCTGCATGCCCAACATATGGGACACAGCCTCTACTTCCAACAGTAATCACCCCTTTTTCCCAAATGCATTGGAAGTCCATTGAGCGCAAGGCCTCATTTCTTAACTAGAACCTGATACAGTATAGGAGCTCAAAAACAGATTTGATGTTGAAGATGGATCAAGCTGTGGAGGCCCCAAAGCTGAGTGTGGGTGTCTTGGTGCAGGGTAGGAGGCTGTTACCAGGTGCAACAATACAACGAGATGAGTTTTTGCAGGGGAATACTTATACAGTCAGGTTCCTTGCTTAGAGACACCTCCCACAGCACTTAGCTGTGCTTGGCTGGTTCTTCCAGCAGCTCTTGCATTTGGCTGCTGAGAGGGTTGTGCTTGAAGAGATGAAGCACCTGCCTTCACTTACGCTGGGAATTTAAAACCTACTTCCCTCTCTTTAACCTGTAGGGTTTCCCAACCATGTCTTTCCAGTGGGTGAAACTGAAGGAAAAGACCCTGGAACAGCTTAAGAGCTTGCTGAGGGACCACTTGAAGCAGACACTTCTTCACTTTTAAATTACAAAAACGACTAGAGCCAAAGCAAAGGTCCCTGAAATAATGAGGGAATGGCCACATGGAGTGGTATTTGTTTCCTCCTGAGCAGTAACACTTTGAAACTAGCTCCATAAGCAAGAATATATATATATTTTTAGTTTAGTTTTGTTTTGTTTTTTGTAGAGACAGAGTCTCACTTTACCACCCTCGGTAGAGTGCCATGACGTCACATGGCTCACAGCAACCTCCAACTCCTGGGTTTAGGCGATTCTTTTGTCTCAGCCTCCCGAGTAGCTGGGACTATTGGCGCCCGCCGCAACGCTGGGCTATTTTTTTCTTGTTGTTGCAGTTTGGCCGGGGCCGGGTTTGAACCCGCCACCCTTGGTATATGGGGCCGGCGCCCTACTTACTGAGCCACAAGCTTATGTTTCACGTTCCCAAGCCAGTAAGATCTGCTGACCAAAACTTTAAGACTCTGTCTCAAAAAAAAAAAAAAAACTTTATAACTTTCTGTAGCACTTTTGAGGGAATCTCTTTGCAGCTATGAGACAACTACAGAGTCTTATACCACCTGTTTGTCCAAAGACGACAAGATAAGTGATACGTCACCACATATTGTGCCCAAGGACACACTCAGACTGCACAGAAGGCTGAAAGAATGACCAATGTCAATCCCTAGAGCATTGTAATACTAAAATCCCCACCCTGGGAAAGGCTTATCCAACATTTTTTGATCATGGGATGTATGTACTAGCATGATTTCTCACTGTGCTTGCATGCCCTGCCCTCCACCCCAAACAAATAATGGTGCTCACGCCTCTTATACATTATTCATTTCACCTGGGGGGGGACCCGCGACCCTGTTAATTGGGGAGGCACATTTGAGGCAGTCAGTACTTCCCGCCCACCTCCCAGTTGGCATAGCCACTGTAATAAATCTTTTTTATCCCTTGACAATCCCTCATTGTCTCAGTAATTGGCTTTCTGTGTGGTGAGAGCAGTGAAGCCCTCTTATGGGTACATTACCAATTGTTCTGAAGGTTGTTGGCTAGAAGCAAAGATATTTGGAGGGGTGGGAGAAAATTTTAGAAATATATTCTATGACTAGGACTCTTTATAGACAAGGTTAAAAGGTAAATCAAGAAGGATTCTTAAGAAACATACATTTTTGCCTCCGCACCTGTGGCTCAAGCGGCTAAGGCTCCAGCTACATACACCTGAGCTGGTGGGTTCAAATCCAACCCGAGCTCGCCAAACAACAATGACTCCTACAACCAAAAAATAGCCAGGCATTGTGGCAGGCACCTGTAATCCCAGCAATTTGGGAGGTGGAGGCGGGAGAATCTCTTAGCCCAGGAGTTGGAGGTTGCTGTGAGCTGTGATAGCACAGCACTCTACCCAGGGCGACAGCTTGAGGCTCTGTCTCAAAAAAAAAAAAAAATTAAAAAATTTTTTTAAATTTAAAAAAAGCAAGTTGTTGTGCTAGTATTTAAACAACTTGTTGTGATACTTTCCTAAGAGCTCAGCATTTGCAGTGGTGAGGAGCAGATTTTCTAGGCATTTTACTGAGTAAGCAGTAAAATGTTGGCTTTGCCTTTGTTGGTGGCCTGCTTGGCACAGCTTCTTTGGGCCTCTGCTTAACTTTCCCAAACAGCACAGTGCTTTGAGTTGCTCTCTCCCCTGAATAAAGCTTTAACAAGTTGTTGAGAAATTTCTACTAGGAAAATCTATTTGCAATTTAAAATTTAACTCACAGGGTACACATCCTCTGGGACTACACATCTAGAAGAGAGACTTTAACCCATCACAGATACTGGGTTATTACAGGTCTGGATTATATAATGCACTAACAAGAAAAATCAGTGTGTCACAGGTCCTTGGTGTTCCAAAGGTCAGAGCAGTTCTAAAATTCTGCTTCTGGCTCTCACTATCAGGCTATTAACTGTTCAATTGCTCAAACCTTTGAAGCAACAAAAAGCAAAAAAAAAAAAAAAAGAAGAAGAAGTTTCTTGAACAACTTGTTTGTTATTGATAAAGTTATTTATGAAAATTAAAGTAGTAAAAACTTTGCAAAGGATGAGATTAATGGAGAACACTCTAAGGAACTATTCACATACCTTCCAGTATGAAAGCACTAGAAGAAAGCATTAGAAGGGTTGGGAAACTAGAAGAAAGTACTATAAAGGATTAGAAAAAGAGTCAGAAAACAGGAATTTTGGTTTAGAAATACTCAGGGAAAGGAGGCATTTGGTAGTAGCAGTGACAATGCTGGTGGCACAAGGAGAGTGGGAGGAAGTAATGAGACCAGCTAAGGGTGACTTGGACTTGGATAAATGGTGGAAGTGGAGGTGGAGTAGAATAGAGAGATCCAAGATTTATTTTACAGGTCGGTTCCATGGGACTTGGTAAAAGATTGACTTATGGGAGCTGAGAGGTAGTAGGAAAGGTTTGCTCCCAGATTCCTGATGTGACTAATCAGGTGGCTGAAGATGCTATTATCTGTTGTGGGCAAGACTGGAGGAGGAGGAACAGTTTTGGGGGAAAAGATAGTGCATGTAATTTTGAATAGCCCAAGTCTGAGATGCTTTCTTTGCCCATTTTGTGTTGCTATAAGGAATACCAGAGGCTGAGTAATTTATAAAAAAAAATAAGTTTATTTGGCTCCTGGTTCTGCAGGCTGTACAAGAAGCATGGCTCTGGCATTGGCTGGGCTTCTGATGAGGGCCTCAGGCTGCTTCCTGTGTGTGCAGAGAGCACATGAAAAAGATGATGCAAGATGGGGAAAGGGGCTGTCAGGCTCTTTTGGGAACTCACTACTCACCTCCACTTTCAACATGAAGTTTGAGGGGACAAATGTCCAAACTATAGCAGATCCAAGTAATATAGGGTGCACTTGATATCAGAGTCTGGGAAAGGTCTAGATTAAATTGGGAAGTCATTGGTGTATAGACTATTTAAAGCGGTAAGTAAGAATTAGATAATCTAGGGAGAAAACTCTGATCCAAGCTCTGAGCGTCCAACATTGGCAAATTAGGAAAAGTGAAGAGAGACCAACAAAGAATCTGGAGAGTAAGTGAAGCCATAACAAGAAAAGGCAGTGTTTTAAAAAGGAAGTGGCCAAGTGTTTAATACTGACAAGAAATCAAAATGAAAATCAGTGTCTAATGGAGTTTACAACTGGGGTAATTGGTAATCATGGAAAAGGAATTTTGGTGGAAAGATGGAAGCAGGAGGCATATCGGGTGGGCTCATTCATTCAGCAAAAATAAATGCTTATGACATGTCAGGTATAGGTGCTGGAGATATAGTCCCACTTCAGAGGGGGGAGCCATTAAACAGTTAATCACAGAAGTAATGCCTCAATTGTAATTATGGTAATGGTTATGAAGGAAAAGAAAAGACTTGAGTAGTGCTTAGAAAGACTTGAGTAGTCATAGCAGGGAGGGAGGGAAAGGGTGTGATATGGCTCAAGGAGCCACATACTTGAAGTCTAGGAAGACACATCATCAAAATTCCGTAGTGTAGTAGGATCCCAGGGAACACGAGAGTGGCACAAAACAACAAAAGCAACAGACCCAGAACCCAGTAAGCAACCCAACACAGGGGTTCACATAGATCCTCCAGTGCTTTACATTGTAGAAAACACTAGCATACAAGAAGACTTGTAGTAAGACTGCCTGTGGCTGAAGATCTTAGGAGGAAAAGCTGGAAAATTATACTTCTCTAAGGTGCAAAGTCCATTTTTGCGACAAGAACAGGATGCATAGCTTAGTGGCAGAAGCTCCCATGGAACAGATTTGGTTCTGAGAATCGGAGCAGATTTGGTTCTGAGAATCAGAGGAGATAGGATTGAATAGGAATCCACTTGACAAGCTTTACCCTGGAGGCAGTGGGGAGATGCTGGTGGGCAGCAATATGAACAGCCCCACAGGTGCCTGTCTTTGTGGCTGGGAGAAGTCTTTCAGAAGCTGAAAGAGCTCTTATAGACATCCAGGATAATAGGGGATATTCCTGTTAGCCTAGAACTGTCTTATCCTCTTTCCTTCATTGTCACATCTGCAAATAGCTGGTCTAGAAAGAAGTAACTCACCTCATTCAAAAATTAGTTTTGAACAAAGAACCAAAATAAGAACTGTACAGACACATGCATTATAGGAAAAGAGAAGGAAAAAAAAATGCAGACAACATTCACAGGAAAAGTTTTGCCGAGAAACAGATGAACTTGTGATGGCATAGACCTGAAGAAGGCATCCAAGGATGGAGGCAATCCAGCAGAGAGGGTGAGACAGGGTCTATATGGGGGTGGGATGGGGCGACACAGGTCTGGTGGGGTCCTGAGTGGGATGAGAAGGTTATCCTTGCAGGGAACTGGTCGTAAGATGAGGTGTCAAAGCTCTAGAAGGATGAGAAGCAGTCCAGGAGTGTGTGTGTGTGTGTGTGTGTGTGTGCAGTGGAGGGTGGATCACAGCCCAGTGTTGGGAGAGGATGCTGAGTGTGATAAAAAGGATGACCATTGGTTCTGCCAAGGTGAGGTGTTGGAGCCTGAGTATGTTGGAGAGGGCATTTGCTCAGGTGAGGAGACAGCCACAGAAGAGGGTTGATAAAACGCAAGTGAAACTGAGGGGTTAATTTGATCAGGGTTGACTTGCCCTGCTTGCTTTTTGTTACTTTTTTCTCCCTTTCTCCATATAACTACACGCAGCAGGAGCTGAAGGCCATGTCACTGAAAGCAGAAATTTAACCTTCACTGGCTACTTTATAAATAACATTCATTAGTCACTATCATAATGGTCACTTCAGTTGTTTTTACAGAACTTGGGCCAGCTCCTGTCCAGTTCAAACTGAGCGAGGTCACCCACCCTTCAAAGAGGCTTATGCAAGTGCCTGACAGGTGGCCTTTTAACATCCAAAGACCAAAAACTCCACCCTCATATGATGCTAATGCCGCCATTTTCTGCTCATATGTCCTATGAAATGCCAATGCCATGAATCCCAACTACATTTTTGTAGAATGAATCTGTTACTTCATTTTTCCTCACTACTTGTCCCCATGCTTTAGTCAGGGGTGTCCAACCTTTTCTTTTCTCTGCCATGCATTGGAAGAATAAGGATTGTCTTGGGCCACTAATGAAAGCTGATCATTAAAAAAAAAAAAAAAAAAAAAGGTCCATGCTTACTTTTTATGATATCTGTCACCACAGATAGGGAAAAAAAAGTTCTTGCAAAATCAGCATGGGGCCATGATCCACAGGTTGGACACCTCTGCCTTAGATCACCCCACTTCCCTAACTATAAATCTTCCTAAGCCTTATCTTCAGAGAGGTGGAGTAGTGAGCTGCTCTCCTACCTCCTCACTTGGTGTCCTTGAGATTAAATCTTTTTTGTAAAACCTGTCTCACAGTAATTGATTAACTGAGTGTGGGCAGAATAGACCTGGACCTGGCCAATAGCATCAAAGATAATGGAAACTACTTTCTTGCTGTTGGAGAAGGAAGGTATAAATATGGAAAAAAAGAAAAATGAAATGAACCTGTGTGGTGTTAGATAAAATTGAAAGGATCTGTGTGAATGCATGGTTTTCAGTATAGACATAAAAATAAATAAGTATATAAATATTTGCATATGTACACACACACACAGTCATTGTCTGAATGTTTGTGTTCTCCCAAAATTTATATGTTGAAACAGTAACTACTGATAGTATTAGGAGGTGGGGACTTTGGGAGATAATTAGATCATGAGAACTGAACTCTCATCAATGGGATTAATTCCCTTCTAAAAGAGACTCAAACAACTTAGTTTTGCCCCTTTTGCCATGTGAAGATGCAGAAAGAAAGTGTCATCTATGAGAAACTGGCCCTCACCAGACACTGAATCTGTCAATTCTTTGATCTTGGATGTCCTAGCTTTCAGAACTGTGAGAAGTAAATGTTTACTGTATATAAGCCACCCAATTTATAGTACTTTTTGTTATAGAGGAGCAAACAGACTAAAGCCTATATATGTGCACATGCCTCCCCAACACACACACACACACTGTATAGCTCTGTCTATATAAGAAGCTTAGGGACAGTAACACTAAGAGCAAAGAGCACATATAGTACTCAAATCTTGGTTTCTAAATACCATTCTCCACTGGAAGAAACCAGGACTTCCTAAGAAAATGGCTAAATCTAGGGTCGAAGCAGAAAAAGTACAAGATGAACCTAGAGTATCTTGTACCAGAAAGTATAGAAGTGTTCCAAGAATGCTGGGGCTTATCAAAGGGAACAGAAACCAGCTTGAAGAGACTTCTATTGGCCAAATCAAAGGTAATCTGAGCATACAAATAATGATGGTAGCAGTTATAACCCATAGAGTAAAATGGGAGACCACAAATCTATACTGAGAAATTATTTACTCAATTTAAAATTTGAGAAAGAATGGGTAGCCACATAATCTAAAAGCACCCTCCCCCAAAATATTATTTGCACAGGAAAAAAGATTTAACTTTATGGTGGAGAAGCCTGGCATATTCCACTTTAATCAAGTGGTTGAAGTTAATCACTATGGTCAAACTAAAATTATTCACCACTTGTTAGGATACAGTCAGAAGCTGTTGGCTTTATTCCTTTGGTGATAAAATGATGTGTAGATTTAACACAATCTGGGAAAAATTTTTTTTTAAAAAAAGGATGCAGTCAGAAGAAAACAGCATTACCATTGAGATATTCATGCCACAAATGCATAAACATGACACCTGTAATCCTAGTACTCTGGGAGGCTGAGGAAGGAAGATCACTTGAGGCCAAGAGTTCAAGGTTGCTGTGAGCTATGATAATGCCACAGCACTCTACCCAGGATGAGAGTGAGAATGTCTCAAAAAAAAAAAAAAAAAAAATTACATAGGGAGGTTGAAGCAGCTGCATTGCCTGAGCTCAGGGGCTCAAGATCAGCCTGAGCAAGAGCAAGATCCCATCTCTAAAAATAGCAGGGCATCACAGCAGGCACCTTTAGTCCCAGCTACTTGGGAGACTAAGGCAAGAGAATCACTTGAGCCCAAGACTCTGTCTCAAAAAAAAAAAAAAAAAAAGACTAGAAAGGAATTGATATATATGAAAGACAGACAAAAGAGATCTAATATTTGCGTAAGGGATTCCCTGATGACAAAAACAAAAATAATAGAATAAAAATAATTTCCATATATAATTCAGGGAAAATTTCTAGAAATAAAAGAATATTTAAATATACAAATTGAGGGTCATACAATGTCCAAGGAAAAGTTAACATGGAAAGGTCAGCACAGAAGTAGTTATTGATTTTAAAGATAAAGGAAGAATCTTTTGAGCAGCAAGGCAAATGATCAAATCATTTTAGAGGGGAAAAAAACATTCAGACTAATCTCAGACTTCTCCATAGGAATAGTCATTGCTAATAACAATGCCTAGGAAGTCCTCAAGGAAAGTAAGTGCCACCCACATCTTTTATACCCAGCCAAACTGTGGTTTATGAAAAAGGCACAATGAGACTTTTTTTAAACATGCAAGAACTCAGGAAATAGTGTTTCCATGAGCTTTCCTTGAAGAAACTACTAGATGATGAACTTACGTCAGCCAAGAGATGAATGTGAAAACTATTGCAAAAAAAAAAAAAAAGGCCATAGGAGAAAGAGAAAGTAGTATACTAATTTCATTATTTGTTCATATTAGGGGGTTGATAATGCCTAAGAAAAGAAGATTCAGTCCATTAAACGATAAAGATACTCAAAACAAAAATATAAATCTTCCAAATTTTCAGAAAAAATAAAAATACATACCACATTTTCAGATTTTTAAAAGAATCTATGAAAAATAGAAGGCATAAAATAATTTGAGATAGTTATGACTAAGCATATCAATTTGATAAGTATAAATTGGCTAAGCTAATTTATTAAAATAAAATAAATTTGGATTGGATCATAAAGTAAAATCCAACATTATGTTGTACATAAGGGATCCGAAATAGAATAATTTATAAATCTTTACAAAAGAAGAAAGTAATTGTTGTAATTTTAATATCAGGCAAGGCTAACATTGTGTTAAGGGATACAAAGAAATAACTTATAAAGAATGCAATTTCCAAGCGAGTTACAAAGCTATGAATATCTAAGCACTAAATATCTTAGCACCAACATGAATATTAATTAAAACATGACATCATAAGATATACAAGGAAAAATGGAAATGCACTATTAGGAACCTTAAAGACATAGAAGGGCTCACTAGCATAATTAATAACATAGATACAACTATGGTTCTCTAAAAAGAAAATACACCTTCCTTTTAAATATCTCTAGATAATTCACAAAAATTGACCATATGTTAGGCCAAAAAGAAAATACATAAAGTATAAATAGTACAGAAAGCATCTTGTAAACATGAGGCAATAAAAAAGAGAACACTTTATAACTTGTTTTATGATGCAGCATAACCTAGATACTCAAACCAGACAAGGATATTACAAGAATGGAAAATTATAGACTGATCTCTCTTATCAATATAGATACAAAAGTCTTAAAATGTTAGCGGATCTTGGCCAGGCATGATGGCTCACACCTGTAGTCCTAGCACTGTGGGAGGACAAAGCGAGTGGATCACTTGAGCTCAAGAGTTTGAGATCAGCCTGAGCAAGAATGAGACCCTATCTTTACTAAAAATAGAAAAACCAGTGCATCTTACAAGGGTATATGTAAAACTTAGTAAATGTGGAATGTAAATATCTTAGCGAAATAACTAAGAAAATGCCAGGAAGGCTATGTTAACTAGTGTGATGAAAATGTGTCAAACGGTCTATGAACCAAGTGTATGGTGCCCCACGATCATATGATGTACACAGCTATGATTTAATGAAAAAATAAATAAAAAATAAACCAACCAACAAAACTAAACAACAACAACAACAAAAAAAAAAAAAAAAAAAAAAAATTGGGAACAACAGAAGAAAGCCCACTATCCCCATACATTAACATTTACTGAGGCAATGAAAATATATATGTGTATGTATGGGTGTATATGTATATATATGTGTGTGTGTATATGTGTGTGTCTGTATATATACATATATATAGAGAGAGAAGGAAAATATTACTACACTGTATTATTCCCAAATTATATAATTGTATACCTAGAAGATCCAAAAGCATCTACGAAGTAACAATTAAATCAAGAAGCAAATGTGGCAAGCTACTGGATATGAAATCCATATGCAAAACACCAACTGTGTTTCTATGTATAAGGAATAAACATAGTAAAAAAATAATTTAAAAATAACCATTTACAACAGCAATGAAATATGTACATATAACAAGGACTTTGAACAAAGTTGAATGGCAACAAAATACAGGAAAGCTCAAAGAAAAATTACTAAGTTTTACTGATAGGCCTAAATAGAGAGATACATTATTCTGGTATATCAGTGGAGTCATTAAATGGTAATCAATGCAATTCCATTTAAAATGGAATGAATGAGAGGTTGGTAGGGAGTGCATGTGCAGTATGAATAACTTGATAAGCTGCTATTTTCAATTTATTTGGCAATGCAAAAGGGATGAAGAATCCAAACTCTCTTCAAGATGACAAGTAGCCTTGTTGTAATGGGTATTGGGAACTATCACAGAGCTCTGTTAATTAAGATAGTACATTTTTGGGAGTGGAAATTACAAACAGAGAAAGAACAGAAAACACAGTAATAGATGCACCAATGAAAATATGATTTTATGACAAAGGTGACAACCCCTGCCAAGCAGAAAGGAGAAATTTCAATGAATTTTGCTGGGAAAAATGATTATCTATAGAAGGAGAATAGTAAATTAGCCTTTACCTTCAACCATGCTTTTAAAAGTTAGATTAAAGATCCCAAAGCTTCATAATTTGCCTTTGACATTTAGGAGACAATATATTAGAATAAGAAATACAAATGTGTGGAATATAATGGTTTACTGTAAATATTATAAAGGTGTGTTTGTCTCCCTTCCATTTGATCCTTCTGGACCAAAGGTCTGGGTGCAAGTGGACAATGACTAGAAAATTGGTGAATTTATAGCTACTGGGATAGAGCACACTGATACCATGGGTATGGCGGAAGAGCAGCAACAATACTGGAGAAGGAACAGCTTAGAACCTGGATGGTACAGAGAGTGGGGAGATCAATTAATGCTCTCTTTCCCCCCCTAGATCCAACACTGCAGCCTGGCAAATTAATTATATGGTCTGCGTGAGTCAAGCAAAAACTACAAGACTCCTATCTGACAATTGGACCCACTGCCTGGTTTGTAGTACCTGTCCAGATGCTATGAAAACAGAAAATCTCATATGGACACAGCAGGTCATGAACTATTCTGCTGTGCCTGATGACATCAACCTCCAAATGTGGATCCTATCCTATGTGTACAAATACAACTAGCAGCATAATCTTCTTCCAATATGATTGAAACAAATTCTTAGGCTTCTCTGATGCCAGAACAGTCTGGAGTTGTACCGTGTATGGTGAACAAGGCAGCCATGACTACCAGTGAGACTATCCAGCTGCTTAACCATACTAGTATAATGGTGACCCAAATCAAATAATAACAAATCTCAGATTAGAGTGACCTGCGCTCCTTTGGGTTATATGTTTGCATGTGGGGAACAGTGGATCACTAAATGCCTCTTTATTGGGCATGAGGGTTACTTTTGGACCACTGTACAATCTTTTGCCCCTCATTGCCAGTGATACCAGCAATCAGCATTCTAGACTTCCTTGTGTGGATTTCTAATGGATCAAAGAACTGTTAGTCTTTCCACGAGACTACTCAGTTGGCTGAGTCTAGGACTCTGAGGCATGGTTGAAATCAATACTACAAGTTGACCTTATCCTGTGCTTAAAGTCTTATTGATATTCAACTTAATTAAATGGTATATGAGATTAACTGAATAGATTTGGTCATAACCTCTGCTGGTCAGATTAATCAGAGTGGTCAATACAGTGACATACCCATGTGACAATTCACCAGATGACAAAACTGTATTGTGTGGAAATGAGGGGTGGATATTGGGACACATTCTTCCATAGGAATTTCTCTCTCCTACACGTTTTGCTAGCAACAATGCAAAGCCCTGACAACACTTTACATGGGCCGTTTCTTAGGGTTTGCAATGAGCAACCTTGAGGAATGAAGTAATATCTCCCTCCAGGACAAAGAGTAAGCTTACTTTTTGCATGCTATAAGTAAATAGTTTGAGGGTGGGTCCCTCATACATGTTGCTCTTCTTGGGCACAGCCCATTGCATGTGTAGGCACCCATCTCAACCCACGACGTGTCTCAGCCCTGTGAGACTTGGGGGACTTGGGGGACAAAAGGAACTGATACAAGTATTATTAATGTTTGTGCACTTGCTATAAGTAATAAAGTCCTTTGTCTCTGATAGGAGTCCTGTAGTTTTTGGCTGAATCTATGAAAGAGCAATAGGCTAACTTATTATATGATAAGGTTATAGGCAGGATAAAATTAAATCTTAGATGCAACAGTTACAACTTCATCATTGTTCTGATTAGGATATGTAAACAGTCAATAGGAAAAGCAGCATTTTCTTGGAAGAGTCAGAATAGATTTCTCTGGGAAATTTTAAAATTCCTTTAGTATAAAACAGATCATCATATCCTGGCTTCCCACATGTAGAGCACAGTTCTTGACCCAGAGGTCAATGATTCATGTTGCATAAGTGAGAATGCACTAGCCAATATCAGTTCAAGATTAAATAAAGATAGAGACATTGAACACTCGGACAGAACAGAGAACCCAAACATAAAACCATCTTTTTACCTACAGCCAACTAATCTTCGACAAGGCAGACAACAACATACACTGGAGAAAAGAAGCCCTATTTAATAAATGGTGCTGGGAAAACTGGATAGCCATGGGCAGAAGAATGAAACAGGATCCTTATCTCTTACCACTTAAAAAATTAATTCAAGATGGATAAAATACTTAAATGTAAGGCAAGAAATCATAATAATTCTACAATATAGGGAAAACTCTTCTAGATATCAGCCTAGGCAAAGAATTTCTGACTAAAAAGCCAAAGGTAATTACAGCAACAACAACAACACAACAAATAAATGAGACTTGATTAAATCAAAAAGTGTCTTTATAATCACCACAGCAAATCTATAAGCTACAAAATGGGGAAAATATTAGCAAACTGCTTCCAATAAAGGGCTAATATCTAGAATATGCAAAAAAAAAAAACAAAACAAAAAATCCCCAAACAAATCAGCAAGAAAGAAACAACCGCATTAAGAAGTGAGCAAAAAGCATGAACAAAAGATTTTCAAAGGAAGATATACAAATGGAAAAAAAAAAAAAAGAAAAAAATGCTCAATGGGCACTAGTTATCAGAGAAATGCAAACCAAAACCACAAAGAGATTTCACCTGTACCCTGCCAGAATGATTTTTATTAAAAAGTTCAAAAACAACAATAGATAATTGGCATGGATGCAGAAAGGAATGCTTATGCACTGTAGGCAGGACGGCAAATTAGTACAGCCTCTCTGGAAGATGGTATGGAGATTTCTCAAAGAACTGAAAGTTTGATCCAGCAATCCCACTATGGGGTAGCAATTCCCCCCAACCCCCTCCCCAAAGAAATTATTTTTCCTTTCCAATGTTTACTGCACCACAATTCACAACTGCAAAGATGTAGAATCAACTCAAGTGTCCATCAATTCATAAGTGGATTAAAAAAATGCGATATATATACACATGTGTGCATGCACACACATGCACACAAACACACACAGAGACCAGTGAGCCTGTTAAAAGAAATGAATTCATGTTTTTTGCAGCATTGGGTAGAACTTGGACCATTAACCTAAGTGAAGTATCTCAAAAATGGATAAACAACACAAGTATTCTCTAATAATTGGGAACTAATTGATGGGCACACATGGGCACAAAAAGAAGTAAAAATTGATGGAAATAAAGAAAGGGGAGAAGGAAATATGGGAGGGGTAAAAACCTTCCTAACGTGGGCAGTGCCTGTGGCTCAAAGGAGTAGGGCGCTGGCCCCATATGCTGGAGGTGGTGGGTTCAAACCCAGCCCCAGCCAAAAATTGCAAAAACAAAAACAAAAACAAAAAAACCCTACCTAACAGGTACAATGAATACTATGTGTGTGATAGGCACACTTAATAGCCCTAAGGCATTATAAAAAGCTACCATTTATTAGATTATAAGCTCTTTAAGCTTATAAAATAAAACACATATTATTTTACAGATGTAAGATGATTAGTAAAATCTTCAATAAAAAAATTCAAGGACAAATAGAGTATCTGAAGGGTGACAGAGCATGGAGGCCCCCAGTGAGGGATCATTTACTTAATACAATCTACCCAAGGCACTAAGAAGAATACAAAGAAATGAGAGACATGGCTTCTATACTGAAGAACACATAATACACTGATCCGTATGTTTGAAATTTACATTCTTATTTCTCAGAGTAACGTAACTTCTTAGCCCCATTTATGTTTCATCCTCTCACCGGTGCACATGTACTAAATTTCTCCTAGCTACACCAGCCAAATAGGTGTCATTTCCTAATAGGAAACCGAACTCACCCAAGCCTCTGAATGTTACAGTCTGGATGTCTCAAAGCATCACACAGAATTTTCACCCCATCATCCTGCAAATCATTTTTCCCAAGGTCCAGGCTCCACAGGTTTCGGTTGCTCAAAACAACAGAAGCTAGATCCAGACAACATGCACTAGTGAGAACACAGCCCATCAATCTGCAAGAAATAAAACAGAGGAAATGTGACCCTTCCAGTTGTGAGCTATTAATTATAGAAACTATTAATTAGTTTCTTCTTAGGAGAAATGCCCAAGTATCTGAACCTCTTTAATTCTTTTCTATATATAATCCAGTATGCAAATGAGATAGTTGAATATTTCCAGATGGGATTTCTTAATGAGCAGAAGAAACAGGTTATCAACAAAGCTTTTAAAATCAAGCGTATGAACATTATTTTTACCAATACTTAAAAAAATGGGAACCTGCTTTCTTAAAGAACCCATAGATCTCTAGACTTTTAGTTTATGTATTTATTTATTTATTTATTGTATTGTTGAGATTCATCGGGGGTACAAAAAACCAGGTTACACTGATTGCATTTATTAGGTAAAGTCCCTCTTACAATCGTGTCTTGCCCCCAAAAGGTGTGGCTCACACCAAGACCCCATCCCCCTCCCTCCTTAGCACACGGTACTTATATGCCTTTTAGTTTTTAATATATTTCTGAAATAAAAAGTTTTCCAGCAATCTATCTCAAAATATTACCTCCAAAGAAGAAAGAAGCAAACCATATATGAAGATATTTCTTCCAGGTTCTATGGCTTTCAAATGCCATAACTACCTGACCTCAAGCTTTCTATTTACATACTTTGTCCCACCTTACTCTCTCGCCATGCATGTCCATTTTTCTCCCCATTTTTCTCCACTTATACCACATCTGTTGTTATTCCCCTTCTATTCTCTCTCCTTTCCTTATGCCTAGGATATCCCCACAAAATCAAATCTTCTTCATCTTTCAATCATAAAGTAATGTTGTTACCACTGTGAAGTCCTACCCCTTGCTCTTTGGCACTTTCGCCACATCCTTGTAACATATGGAATGTATTACAGTTGTCTTTGTATTTATTTTCCTGTCATCAGCATTGTGTGTTACTTGAGGAGGACAGCATCACCTTCATAACCTTTAGTCCCCTCAGCTTCTAGCATATATTTGTTGCAAATATTGGTTGAGAGTATTGGCCTGGCCTGAAGAGAGGCTATGATGGTAACTAAGAAAGTACAAATTTGTCCATGTGTTTATACTAATGCTAAAGAAAGGAGGTAGGCTGAGTGCAGACTTTGAGAATAGGTTACCTAGAAATCATCTCTGTAGTTGAATGAAAGCACTATACTAAATGATAATGTCCATTAGGTAAAATTTTGCCTTCCATTTGAATAATGATCAAGAAAATTTCAGAGAATCACATATAACCCATATCATCTACACTTTGTTAAAGCAAGCACAGGTGCTTATTTGACTTTAGAGTCCAAGCACCTTAGTGTTTATAGACATCACAATTAATTTTAAATTCATTCAAAAGTTTAGTTATCAGAAGTCAGTCCAGTCAAGGCAAACACTTCTGGGTATACAAAGAAGCTTGAATTTAGAGTTCTAAAAAACTGTGATGGAGTTAGACCTTTAATGACTCACCCAAGCTACTAGTCCCACAGGAGGTTCTAATGGGAAAGTGAAATGAGATTGCTAAGTGACACCTCTATCTGGCTTCACTCTAGCCACAATTTCATTAATGAAATAATAAAAAAGATGATTTTAAAATAAGTATTTAAATCTGCTTCTGAAATACTGTCAAATGAAAGGGAAACTCCAAAGTCATGTGTATACAATAATCACAATTACATACACATATACCATGTATATGTTTGTATACCTGCTCACAGACCAACAGAGGACAGAATATTTCTAAAAATGGATGGTGTTCAAAAATGGACTGTAGAGTATTTTTTAAAATTCCTTTCTCAATTTTTTTTTTAAATTCTGCCTAATTATAAATCTGAGTTTAAATATAAAACTGAAAGAAAAACTCGTACAGCAATTTCAGCTTCATGGATATCAAGTGTAGGATACACTGTAGATTCACTAGGGCACAACCAAGGAAAAAATAAAACAGCTACTGCTCAGCCTGATGCCCCTGGTCCTCCTTACCTGAGGGGAGCTAGCTATAATTACTCTGGTAATTATTTTAAAAAATTGATAAGCAGTCTTCCCCAGTTTGTCTCTGGCTGAATGAGAGAGAGAAAATCAACTGTATATTCTTTTCTCTAATAGTTACCCAGTTCTCAGGCTTCCTTTCCTAATCTCCCTTCACAGACACACTGTAATTGAAACTACACAAAAGTCACAGAAAACCTACTCCAAGTCCCGAAGATTACAGCTTGGATGCCGAAAGGCATCACACAGAAGCTTTGCTCCATTATCTTGTAGCCGGTTTGATCCTAGATCCAGATGTGTCAGGCTCTTGTTGTGTAGCAGAGATGTTGAGAGATACTCACTGCTAAGCGAAGTGAAATGGCAATGCCTCAGCCTGTAGGAAGGACAATGTGAGGAAAGTTGGAATCATTTCTCTACTTTCTGGAGATTGGTGTCTGGAGATTGGAAGTTTCATTATAACATTCCAACTCAGATGTTTCATGATAACACTCCAACTCAGATGAAAACACCCTCACTGCCAGCCTGTTTCACTTGAGAAACTAAGGCTTACATCCAATTGGGCTACCAGTGGATTCATATTCTTCAGAATTTTTCTTAATATTAAATATATAAGGCAAATATTAGCCTCTTTATATTGCATATATATATATATATATATATATATATATACAGTATCCTGTTGCAAAAGCATAAAAAGCAGGCAGATGGAGAACAGGAGAAATTATAGTAAACTAAGACTTACATCCAATTGGGCTACCAGTGGATTCACATTCTTTACAATTTTTCTTAATATTAAATATATAAAGCAAATATTAGCCTCTTTATATTGCATATAAATATAGCATCCTGTTGCAAAAGCATAAAAAGCAGGCAGATGGAGAGCAAGAGAAATTATAATAAAATAAATACATTTTCTACATAATAAAAGTGGCATTTTCAAACAGTAAGGAGAAGACATTGTTTTTGTACAACAAATCTTATACTGGGGGAAATAAGTTTCAACCTTGTAACAAAATAAATTTTTGAATAACATGTAAATGGCAAATTTGGAATAAATTTGGAGTAATTAAACATGTAAATGTTAAAATTAAAACATATCTTAGAAAATTAGTGGGTTTTTTCAAAAAGGTATTTCCAATTATGACAAAACTTTTACAAGTCATAAAGCAGAATTTGACTTCATAAAAATTTTAAACCTCTATATCCTAAAAATAACCATAAAGAAAGTTAGAAGTAAAGTAACATTCTAGGAAAATTATTTTCAACATATTTAATATATTAATAACCGTAATATATATATAATATGAATATATCAAATATATCAAAATATATCAAAAGAAAATTGAGCCTGTAAAGAGGCAATTCCCAAATGTAAAAGGCAGAAAACATTTGAAAAGATGCTCAACATCAAATTACCTTAGAAGTTATTTATTTATTTATTTTGAGACAGAGCCTCAAGCTGTCACCCTGGGTAGAGTACAGTGGCATCACAGCTCACAGCAACCTCCAAATCCTGGGTTCAAGCAATTCTCCTGCCTCCGCCTCCCAAGTAGCTACAGGTACCCGCCACAGTGCCTGGCTATTTTTTTATTGCAGCCGTCATTGTTGTTTGGCAGGCCCGGGCTGGATTCGAACCTGCCAGCTCAGGTGTATGTGGCGGGCGCCTTAGCCACTTGAGCCACAGGTGCTGAGCCAGAAGTTATTTTTTAATTATCTAATTAATGTGGATCAAAAAAACCTGTGGCTCCCTAGTGAAGGTATTACAATGTAGGCCCCTGGACTACTGTGAGGAATATAAACAATATATCTAAAAGACAATTTAACCATATTTCATAAAATAAAACCTTTGGCTCATTAATTCCATGCCTAGGAAATTATCTAACAAAAATGGACCAAATAATCTCACTGTGATCAGCCATAATATGGAATGTTATATTTCTATTCCAAGCCCAGACTATGGGGCTAGATAAGTGGTAGATTTTAGTTGTGAATCCATCATTTTCTTGCTTTAGGAAGTAGTAAGTTGCATTACCTTCCTCAACCTCACATTCTTCACCTGTACAGTGAGGCATCTAGAAAGCAGGTAACCAATTTGATACTATCAGGGACTTTTGTGCAGATTAAATAAATTTAACACAGGATCTGATATAGAGTAAGTACACAATTATTAACAATTTTTATTGGCAATTATTAATATCATTATTAATATCATTATCTTCTTAGTTATTTAGAGTAACAGGAAAATGCAAGGCATAGAATATATTCATAATTTCCCATTTTACATTTCAAAATGGATATTTTATTGGAAGGATGAAAACAGTAGACACTTACACAAGGCTCTGTAGAATACAACACGGATTTTGCAAGACATCACTCATAAACTTTATTCCACTGTCTCCCAAGGCATTGTTGGCCATGCATAAATGTGTCAGCCTTTTATTACTGATGAGAGCCAAAGAAAGATCCTCACAAACAGCTTCTGTGAGGCCACAGCGCTCTAAGCTGAAGGAGGAACACAGATGAGAAGACATCTGTCAATTTCCCAAGTTCATGCTTTTCTTCTCCTTCATGAGGAAATTAGTTGATGGGTAACAACCTATCCTTCAGCTATAGAAGCAACCTCAAAATTACTTATGAATTCCACCATAGTTGTATATAGGGATTAATGAAAAACAAAACATGAAAGGAGAGAGGAGATATCCAGAAAAGAACAAAATACAGGGTCAATCAGAAAGAAAGGAAGGGTTTAAAAGCTAAGTGTAAAAGGCCGGAAGGTAGAGGATGGAAAGTGGGGTGCAGGTCAAGCTCACCGAGGATTGATAACTGAGCTAGTTACTATCATAACCCAAGCAGTTTCCCCATCTGATCATAAGTAATCTATACAGAATCAAGGGATAAAAAAGACTACAGAAAACAAAACAGACTCACGACAGTCTCTTTAGGTAACACTTTGGATATCTTAAGGCCTCACTCAACAGTTTCACTCCATCATCCAGTAGATTATTAGTTGACAGATTCAGAAATACCAGGTTCTGGCTTCTGATGACAGCATTTAATATATCTAGACAACAAACTTCAGTGAGGTTACAGGATTCTAACCTGGAAAACAATACAAAAAACCAGAAATGACCATTTCTTCACAGAAGAGGTACAACTAAAACTCATCCAGCCAGAAATTTCCCAGTCTTTTGGAGGACTTCACCTGAAAAATCCAGCTTCCCTACATAGAATGAGAGTTATTTAACAAAGCATAAGGCTCTAATAGAGTTAAAAGGGTAGGGGAAGAGAGCTTGTTTCACCCATCCTCACCTCCCCAATTCTCCTTGATAATATTTTTTAATCTGAGAGTTTTCTCTAACAACTAGAATACAATAGATTGAAGAATGACTGTACCCTTGTACACTCTGACTTCTGAAACAGAACAGAGATGGACAGGAAGTCAGAAGCAAAAACTGTCACTGCCAGGTGCGATGGCTCACACCTGTAGTCCTAGCACTCCAGGAGGTCCAGGTTGGTGGATTGCCTTAGGTCACAAGTTCAATTCTCTGAGGCAAGAGAATTGCTTGAGGCCAAGAGTTTGAGGTTGGTGTGAGCTATGACGCCACAACACTCTACCAAGGATGACAAAGTGAGACTTGGTCTCAAAACAAAACAAAACAAAACAAAACTGTATAACCGAGTAATTTATTAATGAGAGCCAACCCATGTTTTCTGAGGAATAGTCCTTAAGAAAGAAAACAGAAATAAATTATAAAGAAAATAGTTTCCTGGGGCGGCACCTAAGGCTCAGTGAGTAGGATGCCGGCCCCATATACCAAGGGTGGTGGGTTCGAACCTGACCCTGGCCAAACTGAAACAACAACAAAAAAAATCACCAGGCCATTATGGCAAGCGCCTGTAGTCCCAGCTATTCAGGAGAATCACCTAAGCCCAAGAGCTGGAGCTTGCTGTGAGCTGTGACATTATAGCACTCTACAGACTGCTACAAAGTGAGACTCTGTATCCCCCCCCCCAAGCAAAACAAAAAAAACAGTTTCCAATAATAAGTAAAAGAGAAATAGAAGCAGAAAAGGGGCACACAGAGCTCTTCAAAATATTTTGAAAAGGCTGGGTGTGGTGGCTCACACCTATAATCCTAGCTCTCTCAGAGCCTGAATAGGTGGATTGCTTGAGCTCAGGAGTTGGAGCTAAGCTCCAGCTAAGCAAAGGGAGACTCCATTTCTATCCAGGTGTTGTAGGATATCTGTAGTTCCAACTACTAGGGAGACTCTGACAGGAGGATCACTTGAACCCAGGACTTTGAGGGCACTGTGAGGTTGGCTGATGCCCTGGCACTCTAGCCTGGGCAACAGAATAAGACTCTGTCTCAAAAAAAATAAAATCTATTTCCTATAATCCCAGGTTAAGTTAACATACTGGAAATTATATAATGGGGTATGCCAAATATATTCCCTTAAATAAGGATATTTTAAATGTCTAAATCTTTTTGAATTTCATAATTTAAGCATATATTTTGGAGGAAAATCTAAAGGGTAATAAATAACCACCAATTAAGTTATAAACAGGCAACATTGCCAGGCACAGTGGCTCACGCCTGTAATCCTACCATTCTGGGAGGGTAGATTGCCTGAACTCAGGAGTTCAAGACAGCCTGAGCAAGAGAGAGACCCTGTCTCTAAAAAAATAAACAAACAAAAATGAACAGGTGGGTGTTGTGGCAGGCACCTGCAGTCCCAGCTACTTGGGAGGCTGAGGCAAGAGGACCTCTTGAGCCCAAGAGTTTGATGTTGCTGCAAAAGCTATGAGGCTACAGCATTCTACCAAGGCTGACAAGTGAGACTGTCTTACAAAATAAATAAATAAATAAATAAAAAGAGGCAATATTGTTTGCAAATTTCTGGACACACCTATAAACAAATATGAAAGAAAATATATTTCACTTATAGAGGAAAAATAGAAATGGTACTGAAAACAGTTAAAAGTGATTTTAACTGTAGATATAATCACTATTACATGATCAGTAGTTAGTCCATTTGTTTATAATCTATTTTGGTTTTATCCTTTCTATTACAAGTTTTGGTTTCTTGAAATTTTTTTATTTTTTTCTTAGTACGAATAGAATTTCAGCTATGGGACCTCCTAACTCTTAATGAATGAAACCTCAGTGTCACTTTTTTTAAAACGTCCCCTTTTCCCCTTGCAACTACAAAGAAAAGTAGATAGCATTACAAGTCATAAAATATTTTATAACAATTTTTTTTTTAAATGTGTTTTATGATAGTAAGAGAATCTTATTTATTTATTTATTTATTGCAGTTTTGGCCAGAGCTGGGCTTGAACCCACCACCCCTGGTATATGGGGCCGGCGCCCTACTCTTTGAGCCACAGGTGCCGCCCTATTTATTTATTTATTTTAGAAAATCTTACAAGATACCTAGACTTTAGAAGTTGTTGCTATATCTTGTGTAAATAACCCTTTACTATTGTGATATTTTACCAATTATTTGATGATATGCCACTCTTGTAATATTCAAATTGATATTTCTGAATTCCTAAATTTTATATATATTGAAAAGATTTCCTCACAACAGAAAAAGGATCATTGGCACCCTCCTCTTACATGCATAAAGTAATAAAAAAAATATAATTGTTTCCCGTTTTTCTGGAGTTTGAAGGTCTTATTTATTTTAATATATAACATCAGTCAACAGTGATTCATTCAAAAGGGAAACTAAAGCCTGGGCACTGTGGCTCCAAACTGATCTCTTAATATGAGACAGCAAAGCAGAGGCAACAGATTACCATATGGCGTACATTTACGTCCTTCTGAGGACTTCGCCCAACTATCTCTTTTATTCACTGGTGCAAGGAATCCTGCATAGATGGTTTCCTTCTTGAAAGCCTGGTAACTGGGCCTATATCGGGCTTATCAGTGTAAAACATTATTTGAACCTCAACTGAAACGGAGGGAGATCTGTTGGTAAGATACCAGTCCTGCTGAACTGTCAAGTGCCAAGGCTTTTTGTCTTAGATCCACAGCTCCCACTATTAGAAAACAACTTTTCCTCCACTTAACAACTTTTTGCTACTAATATGTGTTATTTTTAGACACAGGAACCAGTAACATACTTCTAACCTGGGTTCCAGATAAGATAGGTTACACAAAATTCCTCATAATTAAAACTACTTCCCATCTGGTAAAACCTCTAACTCTGACATGGCCTACTGACAACTGAACTCAACCCATGTCAAAGAATTGTCCAACATTCCAGACAGTCTATAAGTAAATTTAATTCCATCTTATAAAAACTAATTTAAAAACTCAAACAAGGTCTTATTTGAGATTTCAGTCATTTTTCCTACACATGGAGTATAATTTACTCCCCATCAATACTGACCTATCCTGTATCATGTATCACTCACCTGGAAACTGAGTTCAGGAATTGCCAACACTTCTAAGGTAAAATTTACTGTAATTGTTTATTTTGTTTTAGTTTTGTAAGCAAAAGATTTAATTGCCTTTCATTGGACTATAAGATCTTTCTTAAAACCTGATACACAGGGTAGTGCATGTGGCTCAAAGGAGTAGGGCACTGGCCCCATATACTGGAGGTGGCAGGTTCAAACCTGGCCGTGGCCAAAAAAAAAAAATCTGATACACAATGTGAATGATTGTAATCCCCTCATATTCATAGAGAAAGAAAAATCAGCCAGTCACCACTAAAATCATTAGTGTGTGATAGCATACAAGTGCCTTGACAGTTGACAATTGCCACACTGTTCTTTGTCAACTCTCGGGCCTGGTCACTGACCTACAATTATAGATTAAGAGGAACTCACGATCAGAAATCAAATAAAACTGAGCCTGTCTTAGCATTGTTCCTAGTTAGCATTTGTGCCTTCTTTTCTACAAAAGTTTAAAGATGCAGTGAATATATTCCAATGCTTAAATATGAAAAGTGTTAAATGTTTATAAATTCTTGGTCTTCTCTCCTTTTTCCCCCTAGATTGAAGAGATGAAGGCTCAGAACTATACAATGAGAATTCTTCAGTGGGGGGATGAGAGGAGTGAGAAGTCCTCCCAGGAGGTAATCAGTCTGATTCTACTGATCCTTGCTATTCCATATAACAAAAGTAGATTCAGGTGAGCCCTGTGAACAGTAAGACCAGGCTATTAGAGTCTATATTCACAGAAAAAAAGTCTAAATTTTCATAAAAAAAAAAACTCAAGACTTACCTCAGTTTCTGTAGTTTACATTCTGTATGTTTCAAAGCTTCACATAATAACTTGACTCCATTATCCCCTATATCATTCCCTTTCAGGTCAAGATGCATTAGATTCTGGTTATGACTCAAAGAACTAGAGATACCCCGACAAGCACTTACAGGGAAAGTGACAAAA
>CAUYPK010160146.1:0-15500 GCA_963574355.1 Loris lydekkerianus | reverse complement strand
CCAGCCCAGGCCCGCCAAAAAATGACGGCTGCAACCAAAAAATAGCCGGGCATTGTGGCGGGTGCCTGCGGAGGCAGAATTGCTTGAGCCCAGGAGTTAGAGGTTGCTGTGAGCTGTGATGCCACAGTACTCTACCCAGGGCAACAGCTTAAGGCTAAGTCTCAAAAAAAAAAAAAAAGAAAGAAAAATGAAACGTTAGAAATGTTGTAAGAAGAAGACAATGACACTGGGCGTGGTGATCAGAAACTCCTACAAAGGAGGAAGTAAGGGGGGAAGTAAGACTTGAAGACTTGTGTAGGAGGCACCTGTGTGTGAGAAATACTTTGGCAATAAGGGATTGGGGAAGTGATTTACATCATTGGCTCTCATTAGTGAGACGCACGAGAGCATGAAAGTATGTACGTCATTGGTTCGCAGTCTCCACACCTGTTGTGTAGGTGGCCACGGGATTACTTCTATACTTTGGGAGAAGTTAGCCAGGGCTCCTCCTTTGGCTCTGCTTCTTGCTCGGAGGATATCTGATGGGCTCCCCTATTAAAACTGCTGCTGAGATGCTCGCTCCTACTAATACTAACTGTGACTTCCAAGGTGCTTGGGCACCTGAGACCTGAACGAGACCTACCCCGAGTAAGTTGGCCCAGCGGCCCACATCCAGACAGTTGAGTGGGCCGGGGCTGGAGACCTAGCATCCGCTCCAAGGAGGCCCTGGGTCGGGGGCAGACACAGAGCCGTGGACCCAGACAGACTTGCACTGAATGTTTGAATGAAATGGGGGGGGGGGGGGGTTGCATATAGTTGGAGCCCAGAACTTTTCTGGAGGGTAAGCCTCTCTACAATGGGAATATCAGGAGGTAGGAAGAATCAACCCAGGAAGGTCTCCATTCCCTGGTGCGTGCAATCTTTTTGGCAGGTGACAGAGCTTTCATATCATTATCATATAAGGCCAGGTAGGAGAATCTTTCCTGAGACTAGGTTTGAAGAGAGGGATGAGTACAAGACACTAAAGATTGGTGGAGTTCAAGGGTGAGGAGCACTAGAGATGGCTAACAAGCCCAGAGATGAGAACGTCTGTGTACTTGAGTCAAATGTCAGATTAACAATCTAGTCCTGCCTCTCCCTGAATCAAATCAACCCCTCTACCAGTTCTAATAAGTCAGTGGGAAAATTATGTGATTGACCTCAACCTGATTCTCAAGACAGATGGACATGATATACCATCCTAGAGCACGAGTTAAGCCCTACATGTGGGAAGAATAGGCAGCCACATATACAACACCTATATTTGAAATTCCACCTCAGTCAGGCCAGGCAAGGTGGCTCACGCCTGAAATTCTAGCACTCTGGGAGGCCGAGGCAGGTGGATTGCTTGAGTTCAGGAGTTCAAGACCACCTGAGCAAAAAGCAAGATCCCGTCTCTACTAAAAATAGAAAAACAGGCAAGACGATCACTTGAGCCCAAGAGTTGGAGGTTGCTGTGAGCCGTGATGCCATGCCACTCTATCCAGGGTGACAGCTTAAGACTCTGTCTCAAAAAAAAGAAAAAAAAGAAATTTCACCTCAATCAAATCTTGCCCAAATGCAAATATTTTATCTGGGAACAGTGGACAAACTTGTTAAAGCAGTATTATTGGTGTGGGGAAGATGAATTGATTAGGCTCTTTTGCCTGAAGGCTGGCAGGTGCCATGTTAAGTAACCATGATTAAGCAATATGATGTCATTCTTATGTAATTAGTGCTTGGGTCAGAGCCACTGTTGTTCTGATTGCTATACAAAGCTCCCAGACTTTCCACCTGTAAAAACTTCCTATGCTAGCTTGCTACCCACCACAAGCTGAATAAAGGGCATGTGGCAGTTACCTTTGGTTCCTCAGTTTTTCTTCAGTCTGTCCGAATCTGGTGCAAACCTCCCTGGCATCAACCTGTTGCATTACAATTGGCATCATCAGCAGAATTCATCACAGACTAGTATGGAGCTTTCTGCACTCCCACAGGATGGGATAGAGAGGTGGCCCACCGTGAGTATGTGGTACATGGTGGTGAAGAGTCTATTGTCTGCCTATGCTCTCCCCAGAAGTAACCTAATGTGGATGAGACACTACTGTAGGTTGAAAGGGCCCTCCACACCATTGGAGAGGCCTTTGAGAAGAAAAATGCCAATAAGGCTGCCAAGAGCCATGGACTAGGTGTTTCTTTCTTTCATTTTTTTCTTTTTTAGAGACAGAGTCTTACTTTGCCACCCTCGGTAGAGTGCTGTGGTGTCACAGCTCACAGCAACCTCCAGCTCTTGGGCTTAGATGATTCTCTTGCTTCAGCCTCCCAAGTAGTTGGGACTATAGGTGCCCGCCACAAAAGTGCCCGCTACTTTTGTTGCAGTTGCCACTGATGTTTTAGCTGGCCGGGGCCGGATTTGAACCCCGTCACCCTTGGGATATGAGGCCAGCGCCCTACCCACTGAACCACAGGCGCCGTACGCAAAATGCAATTTTTAACTTGAACATCTGTGGGTCCAACAATGAACCCTTTACAGCTCGTATGAGGAATAACATGATGCAGAGTGTGCCCTCCACCCTGTTTGGGTCCTTGGTGGGAATATTGGCACCTGTCAGGATCAGAAAGGTCATGTGCACTCAGATGTGGGTAGACCTTTGGTCAGCAGGGATTGACTGAAAGAAAATTGATGGGAAACCCAGCACCTTGCTGTCAGAATTAAGGTGACTGATTCTGGTGACTGAGAGAGGATACCTGGGAAGGGTGAGGTCTAGAAGAACAGAAGTCTTCTCAAGGAGACCACAAGGATACACCTGCAGGGTCCTCTTCATGGTGACTCAGCCCTTAGGAATTTGTAAACTTAACTTCCTAGGACCTGAAAATTTCTGCTTCTGTGAAATCCTGTAGTTCTGTGGGGGCTGGAACAGCTTCTCCCGCTTGATTCAAACTGACCCATGAGAAAGGTATCTGTGGGTTGGAATTCTTTGGAGATATAAAGGGAAGGACCAAGCCAGTAGAGTGTGGCCATTTTAAATTCTATTATGCCATTAGCTCCACCAGCTAAATAAAAGCCTTTTTCCTCTTAAATACGGTGTTTGGGTGCTCTTTCTCTACATTGGGCCTCGTCTTCCTGCAACATAACAACAGCTAATTCCAGAGCAGCATTTTCTTTTATTTATTTTATTGTATTATTTTTTTTTTTTTTGAGACAGAGTCTCAAGCTGTCACCCTGAGTAGAGTGCTGTTGAATCACAGCTCACAGCAACCTCCAACTCTTGGGCTTAAGCAAGTCTCTTGCCTCAGCCTCCCAAGTAGCTGGGACTACAGGCGCCTACCACAACGCCCAGCTATTTTTTTTTTGGTTGCAGTTGTCATTGTTGCTTAGCAGACCTGGGCTGGGTTCGAGCCCGCCACCCTACATGTATGTGGCCGGCGCCCTTGCTGACTGAGCCACAGGCGCCGCCCCAGAGCAGCATTTCCAACCCTTGAAATGACAGATTCTTACTCTTCAGGGAGAGTCAGAACCAAAGAAGGCTAAGAGTCCAAGCATATGAGCCATTCACCTAAAAGATTTCCTGCTGGAAGAGAAAGGCAGGGGAAGAATTGGATTCCTCATTCTGTTTTGAATAGGAACAAGGCTGAGGAACCCATCTATAGGGGATAGATGGGGGCTGGAGGCCTTACGTGGAGCTTGCAATCCACTGGTCCCCCTCCAATGCCCAATGAGTATTAGCATTGGTAGATACAGGTGCTGAGTGTTCCCTGATACATGGCAACCTGGGAAAGTTCCTGGGGTGCCAGTTGTCATTGATGGATATGGGGACCAAGCCATATGAATAAAAACCATAGAAATTCCCTTGGGTATTAGGCAGCTTCCCCCAAGGGGGAAGTATATTGAGTATATATCTCCCTTTCTTGACTATATTCTTGGAGTGGATGTATTACAAGCCCTATGGTTACATACCACAACAGGCAAATTCTGCCTGAGGATTCAGGTGATAAAGGCAGGGGTTGGGGGGGGGGAGGGGCGCTTGAAGCCCATCCCCCCTTATAGCTGCTAATGCCACAGAGAATTGCAAATACCAAATAGTACAAATTGCCAGGAGGCCACAAAGAGATAACATACTATCACGAAATTAAAGAAAGCAGACATTGTGTGGCTGACCCACAGCCTGTATAACTCTCCTGTTTGGCCTATGGAAAAAGCTGATAGGTCATGGTGGATGACTGTGGATTACAGAGAGTTAAACAAAGTTATACCCCCATTACATGCCACCATGCCTTCTGTGGTGGAGTTGATGGATTGACTGAGTCAGGAATCAGGCACTTATCTTTTGTACTGGCATAGCTATGGGCAGCCAAGACCAGTTTGCATTTACATGGGATGGCCCACAAAGGACCTTTATTGTGCTCCCCCACGGATATTTACATAGCCCCATGGTATGTCATGGTTTGGTAGTCACAACCCTGGCCTGGTGGGCCAAGACGAAAGCGTGTGCACCCTTATATTGATGAGTTAACCCCTGACTCTCTTACAGAACTAGAGAATGCCATTCCTGCTCTCCTCACTCACTTGAAGATATTTGGTTGGGCACTCAATGACAAGTTAGTTGCAAGGACCTGGTTTATCTGTCAAATTCTTGGAGTTTGTCTGTTTAGATAAGATGAAAATTATCCCTAAGAGGGACTTTACCCAACAAATGCAATCAATGTAACCTGGTTTCTTGTACCCTCAAATGAATCCCCAACAATAAAAAAGAAAAAAGAAAATTATCCCAAGTTTTGTTTTTGTTTTTTGAGACAGAGTCTCACTTTTTTGCCCTCAGCAGAGTGCCTTGGTGTCATACCTTACAGCAACCTCAAACTCCTGGGCTTAAGCTATTCTCTTGCCTCAGCCTCCCAAGTAGCTGGGACTATAGTCACCCACCACAATACCTGGCTTTTTTAGAGACAAGGTCTTCCTCTGGGCTCATTCTGGTCTCAAACCTGTAAGCTCAGGCAATCCACCCACCTTGGCTTCCCAAGTATTGGGATTACAGGTGTGAGCCACCATGCCTGGCTCCCTGGGTCTCACTCTTGCTCATCCTAATCTCAAAACCATAAGCTCAGGCAATCCACCTACATCAACCTCCCAGAGTGCTAGGATTACAGGCATGAGCATGAGCTCATGTGCTAGGGGTGCTAGGATTACATGCATGAGCCACCATACCAGGACTCCCCAATGTTGTTATAGGTAATATATCGTGTCCCCACCATGGTAAAACAGTTCCAAACATTCTTGGTCTGTTGAGATACTGAAGAGCTTTTACACCCCACTTCACACAGCTGCTGTGTTCCCCTATAGCCTGGTTTGAAAGGAGGCTCAGTAGAATTGGATGGGGGAGGCACAGACTGCTTTTGACTCCACCAAATGCACCTTTAAGATGGCATAGGTGCTGCATATCTTTGACCCGGTATGGCTGTGAGCTGGATGTGTATGTCACTGCTGAGGGCTTAAGGTGGGATCTTTGACAAAGCTTGGAACAGCTAAGGCAACCTATAGGGTTCTGGTGGAAGGGGGCAGAAGTATGATATCCCTTGGTGGAAAACACCTGGCAGCTGTATAAGTGGCCCTCCTGGCAATGGAGAGTATCACTGCCACAGCCCCTGTGACTGTCCATATCATGTACTCTATTGCTATTTGGGTACAAGACTGGAACACTAGGCTATGCATTGGCACAGCACAGATTCCGACCCTGGCTAAGTAGGGGATGTATTTACAGCATCTCAGTGCCCTCAGCTACAGCCCAGTATGAGCCAACCTACAGGAAGAATTGGGTCCCATGACCTATACAGATGCTGGAGCACAGAATCCTAAAGTAATTGAAGGTGAATCGCAAATTAGTCCCTTTAAGGAGGGGCATGCCCTGATTTCTGAAATACCATGGTATACTGATGGCTCAAATCTAGGGCAGCCTGTGTGGTGGATGGCTATATCCTTCCACTTCCTAAAAGTAGGTATTTGGCATGACACAGGAACCAGACAAAGCAGTCAATGGGCTGTTATAAGCAAGATGGTAGTAGTAGCTAATAAGTCATTGCTGCTCATGATTTACACAGACATCCAGGCTGTCTTTAGGGTTTGACTCTTTGTATAGACATGTGGCACCTAAACCACTGGATGGTTATGCACACGTCATTGGGCCAGGCCATATGGCAAGAGTTACGGGAGCTGAGACAACAGAAACAGATGACAGTGTTAAGTCATTTGGCATGCTCCGTTAATTCATCTGGGTAATGACGAAGCAGACACCCTAGCTAAAGTCTGGTGGCTAGATACCACCCTTCAGAAGATGGCACCTAGTGACTACATCACTGTCTCCTGCACATTGGATAGAAAACTGGTACACTATCAAGGCTTAGAATCTGTCAATCACCTATGCTAATCTGCTTGCTGCTTGTGACTAATATGTGGTATGTTCCAAGGAGCACCCTTGATGACCCATAGTCTCAGGTAGACAGGTAATGTGAGGATGGGTCCCCTAAATGTGCTGAAAAGTAGACATCATAAGCCCATTACCCAAGTCAGATGGTTATTGACATCTGATGATGTGACACTGCCCCAGGGCTATTGGTTGCCAACCCAGCCTGCCATCTAGATCACTCCAATCCCTGGAATGGCTTTGTGCTACTTATGGTCTTCCACTGCTGGTGAAAAGTGACAATGGGACCCATTTCATGGGCACCCCAATACTACAGTGGGCTAAAGACATGGATGTGGAATGGAAAAATACCAAACCCCACACAAATCACAGGCTTCCAATATCACTGAAGGATACAATAGCCTTTTGAAGAGGGGTTGTGTTCTACAGGACTGACATAATCTTGGAGGGCTGGACAAAGTGCATGTGGGACATACTGTGATTGCTGAATGAGTGGAGCAGGCGTGGTGGGCTGGCTCTGGTGGAAGCCCTCCTTCACAATACTGTGGCACCTATCCAGTTGCAGATACAGACTAAGGATGATTTACTGAAACCTGGCTTTGGAAGACAAAGCAACATTTTGTTACTCATCCCCAAAGGAGTCACCAAAGATCAATAAACCACATGGACACGGACATAGACCATACACGCCCCCCACATATAAGATGGGTGGCCCTCTTGGGGAAGAGGCTTGGAAACTGACCTCCACTTGACTCCCTGGATCACGGGAACAATGCCCCACCCCCACCCCACGCCCTGTGATTGACGTTTATTACCCAGAGGCAGGGGAGGGAGACATGTTTGAAAAGGGAACCTCTGGCTGTCACCTGTACCTCAGTGGTTAGGGTGCCGGCTGCATACACCAGGACTGGAGAGTTCAAACCCTGCTGAGCCTGCCAAACTGAAAGGCCTAACAGACCCCTATTTGCACTTTCTTTCCTCCTCCCTTCAGCACCACCTTCAGCAGGCCTAGCAGAAATGGGCTGTTCAGCAATCATATCGTGTAGAGACAGGAGATTAGCCCAGAGTCACAGCAGACCCTTGTAAAACCACATTCCTATCCCCAATTCCCCTGGTAACTAACCAACCCCCAACCCTGTAAATCTAACCTTGCAAAGATCACCTTCCTCCCCCACCTACTGAAAAAAGTCTCTTCTGGGAGGCACCCATAGCACAGTGGTCACAGGGCCGATCACATGCACGGTGGCTGGCAGGTTTGAACCCAGCCTGGGCCAGCTAAACATCAATGACAACTGCAACAAAAAAATAGCCGTGTTGTGGCGGGTGCTTGTAGTCCCAGCTACTTGGGAGGCTGAAGTGAGAGAATTGCTTAAGCCCAAACAGTTCGAGGTTGCTGTGAGCTGTGACACCATTTCACTCTACTCAGGGCAACATAATGAGACTCTTTAAAAAAAAAAAAAAAAGTCCTATCCTTTGTGATGCTCTGCCAAGAATTTGGGATATGGATCTGTCTCGGTTGGCTAGCCAATAAAGGACCCCATACCTAATTTGAAGTCAAGTATGCTGGTATTTTTTCTATAATTCCACTCACGTTGGGTACAACATTTGGAATCCTCAGTGAGATCTAGCCAACTGGAGGGTTGGCCTTCCTGCATGGCCCCCCGGGAGGGCAGGAATTATAGGGGAGGCACCCCCCTGAGACATTCCAGGGCTCCATAATTTCCTGAACTCCAGAGGGCTCCAGAGGAATGCCAATGGACTCCAACAAAATCTTGAGTCTAAAACTCCCTCCCAAGAGGTAAGTGTTCTTTTTCTGAGTGTAGTTTAAGTACAGGAAGTAACATTACATTCCCAGGAATGGGCTACAAAATTTGTCACTGGGATGCCAGGGCCACCAGGACACTGGTGAGTGCCCTGGGGAACCAGATTAGCATAGAGGGAGGATGACAGGGGCCTAAGAAGGAGGCATAGGGACTCCTGAAGGCTGCCTGGTGCTGGATAGGCCTAGGTTCCTGGAAACACCTCGATATCAGTGGGGAGCCTCAGCCTCCTAGGTGCATTTGTTCATCATTGTTGTCATCAGTATGTCTGTTATTGTCTGTCCCGATACAATTTCTATTCTTTTTGGTTGGGTTCACAATTGTGGGAACTCAATAAAGTAAATCCCCAACACCCCTCCAGTGCATGTTAAAGAACTTCACTACTGCCTTCTCTGATGACTACGGAGTCTGGTTTTCTAAGAACCACTTGCAAGTCCTCTGGGAAGTTGAATGGCCCAGCTTTAATGTATGGTGGCCTTCCACCAGCTTCCTTGGCCTGGTGCTCTTTTTTTAACACAGAGCCTCAAGCTGTTGCCCTGGGTAGAATGCTGTGGCATCACAGCTCACAGCAACCTCCAACTCCTGGGCTTAAGCAATTCTATTACCTCAGCCTCCCAAGTAGCTGGGACTATAGGCACCCACCACAACGCCTGGCTTTTTTTTTGTTGCAGTTGTCATTGTTGTTTGGCAGGCCCAGGCTGGATTGGAACCCTGCCAGCTCTGGTATATGTGGCTGGTGCCTTACCTGCTTGAGCTACAGGCACTAAGCCAGACCTGGTGCTCTTGACTGTGGTCCATCAAGTGGCCACTGGGAAGCCAGGTCACCTGGACCAGTTCCCCTACATTGATCATAGTTGAATTTAGTCCATAACCCCACTCCCCCTCCCTAGCTTCTCTCGTGTGCAGTGGAGATGCACCTGGTAGCTGATAACTGCCATACAGGAACTGGCTCCTGCACTAGCAGATGTCTAAGGCATGGTAGATGGATCTGGGGTTCCCACTATTGGAGTGAAACAAATCCCTGACTGTTAGATCACTTGCAGAATTGGTGAGAGGGGTAGGAGAGAGTGTGGGTTTAGTGGGAACAAGACTAGACACCGAGGGTAGGGTTTCCCACTTCCCTTCACAGGGCCTAGGGGAGTATTAGTCTGCCTCCTATGGCTAAGTGGCAGTTCAAGTAAGAACTCAAGGCTGCCTAGGTTAAAAAAAATGAGTTAGAATTGTGCGTATATAAGTGCTTGGAAACCGACTGAGATGGGTAATAATAGTTAGGGTATCTCCCCTATCTCCTTTTCACAGGGCAAAACAACAGTGAGACTTGCCCATGTGTATTAAGTGTTTGTAGTTTATCTGAGGGAAGGAGATGAGAAGCACATGGGGGAAGCCCGCCCTGTTAAGAACTTTGCTAAAGGCTCGGCGCCTGTGGCTCAAATGGCTAAGGCGCCAGCTGGTTCGAAACCAGCCGGGGCCCACCAAACAACAATGACGGCTGCAACCAAAAAATAGCTGGGTATTGTGGCAGCACCTGTGTTCCCAGCTAGTACTTGGGAGGCCAAGGCAAGAGAATCGCTTAAGGCCAGGAGTTGGAGGTTGCTGTGAGTGGTGATACCACAGTACTCTACCCAGGGCGACAGCTTGAGGCTCTGTCTCAAAAAAAAAGAAAGTGCTGAAGAAAAAAGAAAAAAAATCATGCTGAAGCATTTTGAAAAAGGGCTTACAGGAGACTGCTGCAACCATGTCTCTGGAAAGATTGAGAGCTTTAAGCAAGAATAATTTATGGCTCGCCCCCGTGGCACAGTGGTTACTGCGCCAGCCACATGCACCAAGGCTGGCAGGTTCAAAACTGGCCTGGGCGAGCTAAACAATAACAAATGCAACAACAATAAAGTAGGGGGACGTTGTGTTGGGCACCTGTATCCCAGTTACTTGGGAGGGTGAGGCAAGAGAATGGCTTAAGCCAGCAGTTCTCAAACTGTGGGTCACGACCCATAGGAATTGTATTAAAGGGTCGTGGCATTAGAAAGGTTGAGAAACAGTTTGAGGTTGCTGTGAGCAGTAATGCCATAGCACTTTACCAAAGGGGACATAGTGAGACTCTGTTTCAAAAAAACATTTATTTTTACACCTCTGAATTGTATGAGACCTAAGAGCACACTCTCCTAATGAGGTCAGCAATTGCAGGGCACAGACTAGCTCACATGGCCCCTTTCTTCCCTGCTCCAACTTTGCCCACTAGCTATTCTAAGAGAAACTGGATGTTCCAGGTTTTGTGCTTTCTGTCTTGGATGCAGGTTCTGTCCTTGGTAGCCATCTTTTTCATGTAACCATGTGAGACTTAAGAAATAAAAACAAATCAGAAAGAATGCCTATGTCATGGTTTTGTTACTGGAGTTTCCTTATTCAGTGGTTTCAGGGATTGAGAATTGAGCCCAGGGGCCACAGATCAAAGACAAAATGGGATTTTATTTGAAGGAGGGGCATGCAGAGAGAATGAAAAACACTAGTGCTAACTTAGTAAATGTAGAATGTAAATATCTTAACACAATAGCTAAGAAAATGCCAGGAAGCCTATGTTAACCAGTGTGATGAAAATGTGTCAAACTGTCTATAAAACCTCATGATCGCATTAGTGTACACAGCTATGATTTAATTAAAAAAAAAAAAAGAAAAGAAAAGAAAGAAAAAAAAAACACTAGAGCTTCTGGCAGGGGGAAGGAGGCCCGAATCAGAGGTCTCCTGCATGGGTCCTTTGTCTAGAATTAATGTTGGCCCTAAGAGAAATTTTGGCCAGGACTTGGTAAATGAAAAAAACACCTTTACAAACTGAATGAGTGTTTTCACAAATAAATGAATGCAGTCCCTCCCCTGGGACAAGGTTATTAGGTTTTTGTCATAGGGAAGGGATTAGGGTATGTGCTCCCCATTCAGGTTGCTTTGTTCCTGGCTTTGCTGGAATTCAGAGGGTGTGACCTGCGAGGTGCAGCCCCTTTATGCCTAGAAATGGGAGTCTGATTTTCTGAGCTCATCTGAGCCTGAAAAATGGGGGTTCCCTGTCCAGCCCTCAGTGGGAAAATCCTCAATGTTATGTACCATAAAATGTCTCTCATTTGCAAAATGTGACAATTTAGTTGTTTAAATTGTTGGGGAACCTGAGTCTTTGTCAAAGAACAAAAGGCTTACCTTTTTTTTGTTCTTGTTGAGTTAAGAGTCTCACTTTATAGCCCTCAGTAGAGTGTGTGTCACAGCTCACAGCAACCTCAAACTCTTAGGCTTAAGTGATTCTCTTGCCTCAGCTTCCCAAGTAGCTGGGATGACAGGAACCTGCCACAATGCCTGGCTATTTTTAGAGATGAGGTCTCGCTCTGGCTCAGGCTGGTCTTGAATCCCTGAGCTCAGGTAATCCACCCACCTCAGCTTCCCAAGTGCTGGGATTACAGGCGTGAGCCACCATGCCTGCCCAAAACTCTAATCTTTTAAACCTTCTAACTATCAGTTTAGCAAAGTAAATACTCAACTTCATAGTAAAGTGTAATACTGTTTTGTTTTTTTTTAAACAGAGCCTCTAGCTATCATCCTGGGTAGAGTGCTGTGGCATCACAGCTCAAAGCAACCTCCAACTCCTGGGCTTAAGTGATTCTCTTGCTTCAGCCTCCCAGGTAGCTGGGACTACAGGTATCTGCCATAATGCCCAGCTATTTTTTGGTTGTAGTTGTCATTGCTGTTTGGCAGGCCCGGGTTGGATTCGAACCTGCTAGCTCCAGTGTATGTGGCTGGCGCCTTTGCTGCTTGACCTACAGGCGCCGAGCCTGTGATACTGTTTTGTGAAAAGTGGGTTTTTGAGAGTGAGAGAAATTAGACAGAAAGAAAAATGGCATTATATAAGAAAAGGATCTTAGCTTTGCCAAGTGGCAGTATAGTAGCCAACGAGGATTATCCGAGGAGCGATTATTGCTAATTGAAAAAAAAAAAAAAAAAGAAAGAAAGAAAAGGATCTTGTATGGTAAACCAAAATGGTTATTTAAGAAAATGATAGGCAGGGCAATCCGGAAGGTTTAGAATGTTTGTAAATTGTGCAGGATTGAATAAATTTCATAAAAGGAAATGTGTATGAGTGGCTCAGCGCCGGTAGCTCAGTGAGTAGGGCTCCAGCCACATATACCTAAGGTGGTGGGTTCGAGCCTGGCCCAGGCCTGCTAGCCAACGATGACGACTGCAACCAAAAAATAGCCAGGTGTTGTGGCGGGCGCCTGTAGTCCCAGCTACTCGAGAGGCTGAGGCAAGAGAATCACTTAAGCCCAGGAGTTAGAGGTTGCTGTGAGCTGTGATGCCAAAACACACTACCGAGGGCGACATACTGAGACTATGTCTCAAAAAAAAAAAAAAATTTGGATCATGTGATCCAGTTAACTATGTATTTCCTTTCAAAATAATTTGACTTGTAATCTTGTTTGAACAAATGTTTTAAGCCATTGATATTTAACAAACTTTCCAAAAATTTAGGGCTCAATGCCCATAGCACAGTGGTTACTGCACCAGCCACATAAACTGAAGTTAGTGGTTTTGAACCCCACCCAGGCCAGGTAAACAACAATGACAGCTACAACAAAAAAATAGCTGGGCATTGTGATGGATGCCGGTAGTCTCAGCTACTTGGGAGGCTAAGGCAAGAGAATCTACTTGAGCCCAAGAATTTGAGCTTGCTGTAAGCTGTGATGCTACAGCACTCTACTGAGGGTGACATAGTAAGACTGTCTAAAACAAACAAATAAACAACAACAACAAACCCCTTTAAATTCAGTCTTTTTGAAACATGAAGACCAGTGGCGCCCGTAGCTCAGTTGGTAAGGGCGCCGACCACATACACCTTAGGGTGGCAGGTTTGAACCCAACCCGGGTCTGCTAAGCAACAATGACAACTGCAACCCAAAGATAGCCAGGTGTTGTGGAGAGTGCCTGTAGTCCAGGCTACTTGGGAGGCTGAGGCAAGAGAATCACTTAAGCCCAAGAGTTTGAGGTTGCTTTGAGCTGTGATCCCACAGCACTCTGCTCAGGGTGACAACTTGAGACTCTATCTCAAAAAAAAAAAGAAAATAAAAGAAATATGAAGACCGCTAAAAGTCTGAGAAAGACATATTAGACTTATTTGGTATACTAAAAATGTGTAGAAAATATTCTCAAATATAAAATGATTATTAATTTTATATGAATTATGTTTACATGCATATTCCAATAGTATAAAATTTTGGTCTGCCTTAGTATATATTATCATTAATAAATTTTAATTCATCTCAGAAAATGCTTTTTATAACTGACTGAGTCCAAAGTTTCTCCTTCCAGAAAAATATTAGAAAAGACTGGTGAGTCCTTTTCCGGTCGTCCAAGATGCCACAGCGAGGATGTGGTGGGTCCTCTGGTGCAAAATTCCAGATTTCCCTGGGTCTTCCAGTAGGAACCGTGATCAATTGTGCTGACAACACAGGAGCAAAAAATCTCTATATCATCTCTGTGAAGGGGATCAATGGACAACTCACCAGACTTCCCACTCCTGGTGTGGGTGACATGGTGATGGCCACAGTTAAGAAAGGCAAACCGGAGCTCAACAAGAAGGTTCATCCAGCAGTGGTAATATGACAGACGAAGTCATAATGGAGAAAAGATGGTGTGTTTCTTTATTTTGAAGATAATGCAGGAGTCATAGTAAACAATAAAGGTGAAATGAAAGGTTCTGCCATTACAGGACCAGTTGTAAAGGAGTGTACAGACTTGTGGCCAATGACTGCTTCCAGTGATGGCAGCATTGCATGATTCTTCAGTATATTTCTTTTTTTTTTGTGACAGAGCCTCAAGCTGTCACCCTGGGTAGAGTAGCATCACTCTGTCACTCTGCTGTGGCATCACTGCTCACAGCAACCTCCAACTCCTGGGCTCAAGTGATTCTCCTGCCTCCGCCTCCCAAGTAGTAGACTACAGGCGCCCACCACAACGCCCGGCTATTTTTTTGGTTGCAGCTGTCATTGTTGTTTGCCAGCCCCAGGCTGGATGTGAATCTGTCAGCTCAGGTGTATGTGGCTGGTGCCTTAGCCGCTTGAGCCACAGATGCCAAGCCTTTTCAGTGTATTTCTAGAAAATATTAAAACATGCGTGATTCTCTCCTCCCCCAAAACAAAAAAAAAGGGTGGAGAATTCTCTTGAATTCAAATTTCTGATGTCTTTGAAAATTAAATATCATTAAACTAAAAGCAAACTTCTAGGCTTGGCACCTGTGGCTCAAGAAGCTAAAGCACCAGCCACATACACCTAAGTTGGCGGATTAGAATCCAATACTGGCCTGCCAAACAACAATGACAGCTGCAACCAAAAAATAGCTGGGCTTTGTGAAGGGCACCTGTAGTCCCAGTTACCTGGGAGGAGGAGGCAGAAGAACCACTTGAACCTAGGAGTTGGAGGTTGCTGTGAGCTGTGAAGTCACTTCACTCTACCCAGGGTGACAGCCTGAGGCTCTGTCTCAAAAAAAAAAAAAAAAAAAGCAAACTTCTAGAACTTTAATTAAAAAGATAACATGTCCAGGGTGATGCCTGTGGCTCAAAGGAGTAGGGCGCCAGCCCCATATGCCAAAGGTGGCAGGTTTAAGCCCAGCCCTGGCCAAAAACTGCAAAAAATAAATAAATAAATAACACGTCCATGAATATTGCTAACTTAACTTCAAACAGAACAGAAATTAGTTACATGGAAGTGGGCTGATTTATTATGGCTTTTTGTTTAAAACATTGCTGATTCGTTCTGTGTTCTGTTTTCCAGAAGTCAAGAAAGTAATTTTCTGTCTCTTGAGCTATTTGTAGCTTTCAGCAATGTATGTAGTTATAGGCAGAGTTTTAAACATTTATTTTTTTCTGTCCTTGATTTCGCTGGAATTTGAAAGCCATTTGTAAGTATTCTTAATTTCTGACAATACAGTTATTTGCATACATTCAATAAGAATCTGTTTTGTTCTACATGACATAATGAAGATAGTGGTTATTTTATCAGGGCTTTGACTTCAATAGCATTTTCAGAGCTGTCCAGACTGCATTAAAGAATTAAGGTTGGGCAGCACCTGTGGCTCAAAGGAGTAGGACGCTGGCCCCATATGCCGGAGGTGGAGGGTTCAAACCCAGCCCCGGCCAAACTGCAGCAAAAAAAAAAAAAAAAAAAAAAAGAATTAAGGTTGAGCAGCACCTGTGGCTCAAAGGAGTAGAGTGCCGGCTCCATATGCCAGAGATGGGGGGGGGGG